>JAXRKP010003356.1:0-16646 GCA_037039925.1 Doris montereyensis | reverse complement strand
TTTATATATTTCTAAGATAGATAGATAGATAGATAGATAGATAGATGGATAGATATATCGATCGATCTAAGGGTATATATAGATTGATAAATAGATGAATAGATCGATGAGATGGCAGGTGGGTTGGTGGATGGACAGATGGATGAATAGATGTAATATATTGATAGATGGAGATATATATATATATATATATATATATATATATATATATATATATATATATATATATATATATATATATAGATTGAAAGATATATTGATGCTGTCTCTCTCTCTATCACTTTCTAGCCCCACCCCCTCCCTTTTATCTCTTGTCCACGCTTCAACACTTTCATTTATAACCTTTCTTCTACCCAACACTTTCGCCAGCAAAGTCACCGTTGTATGTCGATACGGATGGCATCCGACGCCCAGCTCTCACTCAGCGGTATCTATTTTTCTATCTATCTATCTATCTATCTATATTTCTGTCTTTATATCTATCTATCTATCTATCTATCTATCTATATATCTATCTCATAATCTATCTATCTATCTATCTATCTATCTATCTTTATATCATAGATTACAGTTTCACGTCATTTGAACACAATGTGTAACAAGCATTATAGGCTAAGTGATTGCAATGACAGTCATAAATGATTTATGTAAGTGATTATAATGACAGTCTATAATATTAGTTATGTAACGATTACAATGTTGATCTATAAATAGTTATGTAGTGATTACAATGACAGTCCATAAATAGTTATGTAAGTGACTACAATGACAGTCTATAAATAGTTATGTAAAGTGATTACAATGACAGTCTATAAATAGTTATGTAACTGATTACAATGACAGTCTATAAATAGTTATGTAAGTGATTGATCTACTACGATGACAGTCTATCAATAGTGCTAAGTGATTATAAATAAATAGTTATGTAAGTGATTACAATGACAGTCTATAAATAGTTATGTCAGTGACTACAATGACAGTCTATAAATAGTTATCTAAATGACAACAATGACAGTCTATAAATAGTTATGTAAATGATTACAATGACAGTCTATAAATAGTTATGTAAATGATTACAATGACAGTCTATAAATAGTTATATAAGTGATTACAATGACAGTCTATAAATAGTTATGTAAGACTACGATGACAGTCTATAAATAGTTATGTAAGTGATTACAATGACAGTCTATAAATAGTTATGTAAGTGATTACAATGACAGTCTATAAATAGTTATGTCAGTGATTACAATGACAGTCTATAAATAGTTATGTAAATGACAACAATGACAGTCTATAAATAGTTATGTAAATGATTACAATGACAGTCTATAAATAGTTATGTAAATGATTACAATGACAATGACAGTCTATAAATAGTTATGTAAATGACTACAATGACAGTCTATAAATAGTTATGTAAGTGACTACCATAGATAGACAGACTATAAATAGTTATGTAAGTGATTACAATGACAGTCTATAAATAGTTATGTAAGTGACTACAATGACAGTCTATAAATAGTTATGTAAGATTACAATGATTATAAATAGTTATGTAAGTGACTAATGACAGTCTATAAATAGTTATGTAAGTGACTACAATGACAGTCTATAAATAGTTATGTAAGTGATTACAATGACAGTATATAAATAGTTATGTAAGTGATTACAATGACAGCCTATAAATAGTTATGTAAATGACTACAATGACAGTCTATAAATAGTTATGTTGATTACAATGACTATAAATAGTTATGTAAATGATTACAATGACAGTCTATAAATAGTTATGTAAATGACTACAATGACAGTCTATAAATAATTATGTAAGGGGCTAGTATTAGGCTTCATTACGTGAACTTTAAAAAGCTTTACATTTTATAGAAAGGTGACATGTTTTAATCCAATGACATATGATGACTTACTATACAGAAAAGTGACATGTTTTAATTCAATGACATATGATGACTTACTGTATAGAAATGTGACACTTTAATCCAATGACATTTAATGGCTTACTGTATAGACAGGTGACAAGTTTTAATCCAATGACATTTAATGATTTACTGTATAGACAGGTGACATGTTTTAATCCAATGGCATCTAATGACTTACTGTATAGAAAGGTGACATGTTTAAATCCAATGACATCTAATGGCTTACTGTATAGAAAGGTGACATGTTTTAATCCAATGACTTACTGTATAGAAAAGTGACATGTTTTAAATCAATGACATCTAATGACTTACTGTATAGAAATGTGACATGTTTTAAATCAATGACATCTAATGACTTACTGTATAGAAAGGTGACATGTTTTAATGCAATGACATTTAATGACTTACTGTATAGACAGGTGACAAGTTTTAATCCAATGACATTTAATGATTTACTGTATAGACAGGTGACATGTTTTAATCCAATGGCATCTAATGACTTACTGTATAGAAAGGTGACATGTTTTAATCCAATGACATCTAATGGCTTACTGTATAGAAAGGTGACATGTTTTAATCCAATGACTTACTGTATAGAAAGGTGACATGTTTTAATCCAATGACATCTAATGACTTACTGTATAGAAAGGTGACATGTTTTAATCCAATGACATCTAATGACTTACTGTATAGAAAGGTGACATGTTTTAATCCAATGACATCTAATGACTTACTGTATAGAAAGGTGACATGTTTTAATCCAATGGCATCTAATGACTTACTGTATAAAAGGTGACATGTTTTAAATCAATGGCATCTAATGACTTACTGTATAGAAAGGTGACATGTTTTAAATCAATGACATCTAATGACTTACTGTATAGAAAGGTGATATGTTTTAATCCAATGACATCTAATGACTTACTGTATAGAAAGGTGACATGTTTTAAATCAATGGCATCTAATGACTTACTGTATAGAAAGGTGACATGTTTTAAATCAATGACATCTAATGACTTACTGTATAGAAAGGTGACATGTTTTAAATCAATGGCATCTAATGACTTACTGTATAGAAAGGTGACATGTTTTAATCCAATGGCATCTAATGACTTACTGTATAGAAAGGTGATATGTTTTAATCCAATGGCATCTAATGACTTACTGTATAGAAAGGTGATATGTTTTAAATCAATGGCATCTAATGACTTACTGTATAGAAAGGTGATATGTTTTAATCCAATGACATCTAATGACTTACTGTATAGAAGAAAGGTGACATGTTTCATTTAATGACCCTATAATGACTTACTGTATAGAAGGTGACATGGTTTAATTCAATGACATCTAATGGCTTACTGTATAGAAGGTGACATGTTTTAATCCAATGACATCTATTGACACTGTATAGAAAGGTGACATGTTTTAATTTAATGACATCTAATGACTTACTGTATAGAAAGGTGACATGTTTTAATCCATTGACATCTAATGACTTACTGTATAGAAAGGTGACATGTTTTAATCCAAAGATTTACTGTATAGAAAGGTGACATGTCTTAATCCAATGACATCTAATAACTTACTGTATAGAAAGGTGACATGTTTTAATCCAATGACATTTAATGACTTACTGTATAGAAAGGTGACATATTTTAATGCAATGACATCTAATGACTCACTGTATAGAAAGGTGACATGTCTTAATCCAATGACATTTAATGACTTACTGTATAGAAAGGTGACATGTTTTAATCCAATGACTTACTGTATAGAAAGGTGACATGTCTTAATCCAATGACTTACTGTATAGAAAGGTGACATGTCTTAATCCAATGACTTACTGTATAGAAATGTGACATGTTTTAAATCAATGACATCTAATGACTTACTGTATAGAAATGTGACATGTTTTAATCCAATGACTTACTGTATAGAAAGGTGACATGTCTTAATCCAATGACTTACTGTATAGAAATGTGACATGTTTTAAATCAATGACATCTAATGACTTACTGTATAGAAATGTGACATGTTTTAATCCAATGACTTACTGTATAGAAAGGTGATATGTTTTAATCCAATGACTTACTGTATAGAAATGTGACATGTTTTAAATCAATGACATCTAATGACTTACTGTATAGAAATGTGACATGTTTTAATCCAATGACATCTAATGACTTACTGTATAGAAATGTGACATGTTTTAATCCAATGGCATCTAATGACTTACTGTATAGAAAGGTGACATGTTTTAATCCAATGACATCTAATTACTTACTGTATAGAAAGGTGACATGTTTTAATCCAATGACTTACTGTATAGAAATGTGACATGTTTTAATCCAATGGCATCTAATGATTTACTGTATAGACAGGTGACATGTTTTAATCCAATGGCATCTAATGATTTACTGTATAGAGAGGTGACATGTTTTAATCCAATGGCATCTAATGATTTACTGTATAGACAGGTGACATGTTTTAATCCAATGGGATCTAATGACTTACTGTATAGAAATGTGACATGTTTTAATCCAATGACATCTAATGACTTACTGTTGAGAAATGTGACATGTTTTAATCCAATGACATTTAATGACTTACTGTATAGAAAGGTGACATGTTTTAATCCAATGACATCTAATGACTTACTGTATAGAAATGTGACATGTTTTAATCCAATGACTTACTGTATAGAAAAGTGACATGTTTTAATCCAATGACTTACTGTATAGAAAAGTGACATATTTTAATCCAATGACATCTAATGACTTACTGTATAGAAATGTGACATGTTTTAATCCAATGACTTACTGTATAGAAAGGTGACATGTTTTAATCCAATGACTTACTGTATAGAAATGTGACATGTTTTAATCCAATGGCATCTAATGACTTACTGTATAGAAATGTGACATGTTTTAATCCAATGGCATCTAATGACTTACTGTATAGAAATGTGACATGATTTAATCCAATGGTATCTAATGATTTACTGTATAGAAATGTGACATGTTTTAATCCAATGGCATCTAATGACTTACTGTATAGAAATGTGACATGTTTTAATCCAATGACCTACTGTATAGAAATGTGACATGTTTTAATCCAATGACTTAATGTATAGAAATGAGACATGTTTTAATCCAATGACTTACTGTATAGAAATGTGACATGTTTTAATCCAATGACTTACTGTATAGAAAGGTGACATGTTTTAATCCAATGACTTACTGTATAGAAATGTGACATGTTTTAATCCAATGGCTTACTGTATAGAATTGTCACATGTTTTAATCCAATGACTTACTTATAGACAGGTGACATGTTTTAATCCAATGACTTACCGTATAGAAAGGTGACATGTTTTAATCCAATGACATCTAATGACTTACTGTATAGAAAGGTGACATGTTTTAATCCAATGGCTTACTGTGTGAAAAGGTGACATGTTTTAATCAAATGACTTACTGTATAGAAATGTGACATGTTTTAATCCAATGACTTACTGTATAGAAAGGTGACATGTTTTAATCAAAATGACTTTCTGCTATGAAAGGTGATATGTTTTAATCAGAAGTACTAGCACTTGATAGAAAGGTGACATGTTTTAACTGGAAAATGACTTACTTCGTATAGAAGGCACTGTATAGAAAGGTGACATGTTTTAATCCAATGACTTACTGTATAGAAAGGTGACATGTTTTAATCAAATCCAATGACTTACTGTATAGAAAGAGTGACATGTTTTAATCAAATGACTTACTGTATAGAAAGGTGACATGTTTTAATCAATGGCTTACTGTATAGAAAGGTGACATGTTTTAATCAAATGACTTACTGTATAGAAAGGTGACATGTTTTAATCCAAATGACATTTAATGACTTACTGTATAGAAAGGTGACATGTTTTTGAATCAAATGACTTACTGTATAGAAAAGGTGACATGTTTTAATCAAATGACTTACTGTATAGAAAGGTGACATGTTTTAAATCAATGATACAAATGACTTACTGTATAGAAAGGCGACATGTTTAATCCAATGACATTTTGACTTACTGTATAGAAAGGTGGCATGTTTTAATCCAATGACTCAATGTAGAAGGCACATGTTTTAATCAAATGACTTAATGGTTGGTGAAAGTGACATGTTTTAATCAAGGACTTACTGTATAGAAAGGTGACATGTTTGATCCAATGGCTTACTGTGTGAGGAAAGGTACATGTTTTAATCAAATGACTTACTGTATAGAAATGTGACATGTTTTAATCCAATGACTTACTGTATAGACAGGTGACATGCTTTAATCCAATGACATCTAATTACTTTACTGTATAGAAATGTGACATGTTTTAATCCAATGACTTACTGTATAGAAAGGTGACATGTTTTAATCCAATGACATACTGTATAGAAATGTGACATGTTTTAATCCAATGACTTACTGTATAGAAAGGTGACATGTTTTAATCCAATGACTTACTGTATAGAAATGTGACATGTTTTAATCCAATGACTTACTGTATAGAAAGGTGACATGTTTTAATCCAATGACTTACTGTATAGAAAGGTGACATGTTTTAATCCAATGACTTACTGTATAGAAATGTGACATGTTTTACTCCAATGACTTACTGTATAGAAAGGTGACATGTTTTAATCCAATAACTTACTGTATAGAAATGTGACATGTTTTAATCCAATGACTTACTGTATAGAAAGGTGACATGTTTTAATCCAATGACTTACTGTATAGATAGGTGACATGTTTCAATCCAATGGCTTACTGTATAGAAATGTGACATGTTTTAATCCAATGGCTTACTGTATAGAAATGTGACATGTTTTAATCCAATGGCTTACTGTATAGAAATGTGACATGTTTTAATCCAATCACTTACTGTATAGAAATGTGACATGTTTTAATCCAATGACATCTAATGACTTACTGTTTAGAAATGTGACATGTTTTAATCCAATGACATTTAATGACTTACTGTATAGAAAGGTGACATGTTTTAATCCAATGACATCTAATGACTTACTGTATAGAAATGTGACATGTTTTAATCCAATGACTTACTGTATAGAAAAGTGACATGTTTTAATCCAATGACTTACTGTATAGAAAAGTGACATATTTTAATCCAATGACATCTAATGACTTACTGTATAGAAATGTGACATGTTTTAATCCAATGACTTACTGTATAGAAAGGTGACATGTTTTAATCCAATGACTTACTGTATAGAAATGTGACATGTTTTAATCCAATGGCATCTAATGACTTACTGTATAGAAATGTGACATGTTTTAATCCAATGGCATCTAATGACTTACTGTATAGAAATGTGACATGTTTTAATCCAATGGTATCTAATGATTTACTGTATAGAAATGTGACATGTTTTAATCCAATGGCATCTAATGACTTTCTGTATAGAAATGTGACATGTTTTAATCCAATGACCTACTGTATAGAAATGTGACATGTTTTAATCCAATGACTTAATGTATAGAAATGAGACATGTTTTAATCCAATGACTTACTGTATAGAAATGTGACATGTTTTAATCCAATGACTTACTGTATAGAAAGGTGACATGTTTTAATCCAATGACTTACTGTATAGAAATGTGACATGTTTTAATCCAATGGCTTACTGTATAGAAATGTCACATGTTTTAATCCAATGACTTACTTATAGACAGGTGACATGTTTTAATCCAATGACTTACCGTATAGAAAGGTGACATGTTTTAATCCAATGACATCTAATGACTTACTGTATAGAAAGGTGACATGTTTTAATCCAATGGCATCTAATTACTTACGGTATAGAAATGTGACATGTTTTAATCCAATGACTTACTGTATAGAAATGTGACATGTTTTAATCCAATGGCATCTAATTACTTACTGTATAGAAATGTGACGTATTTTAATCCAATGGCATCTAATTACTTACTGTATAGAAATGTGACATGTTTTAATCCAATGGCATCTAATTACTTACTGTATAGAAATGTCACATGTTTTAATCCAATGATATCTAATTACTTACTGTATAGAAAGGTGACATGTTTTAATCCAATGACAACTAATTACTTACTCCATAGAAATGTGACATGTTTTAATCCAATGACTTACTGTATAGAAATGTGACATGTTTTAAACCAATGGCTTACTGTATAGAAATGTGACATGTTTTAATCCAATGACTTACTGTATAGAAATGTGACATGTTTTAATTTAATGACACCTAGCTAATTGTTTCTGTATAGAAAGGTGACATGTTTTAATTTAATGACACCTAATGACTTACTGTATAGAAAGGTGACATGTTTTAATTTAATGACACCTAATGACTTACTGTATAGAAAGGTGACATGTTTTAATTTAATGACACCTAATGACTTACTGTATAGAAAGGTGACATGTTTTAATTTAATGACATCTAATGGCTTACTGTATAGAAAGGTGACATGTTTTAATTAATGACATCTAATGACTTACTGTATAGAAAGGTGACATGTTTTAATTTAATGACATCTAATGACTTACTGTATAGAAAGGTGACATGTTTTAATTTAATGACATCTAATGGCTTACTGTATAGAAAGGTGACATGTTTTAATTTAATGACATCTAATGGCTTACTGTATAGAAGGTGACATGTTTTAATCCAATGACATCTAATGACTTACTGTATAGAAAGGTGATATGTTTTAATCCAATGACATCTAATGACTTACTGTATAGAAAGGTGACATGTTTTAATCCAATGACATTTAATGACTTACTGTATAGAAAGGTGACATGTTTTAATCCAATGACATTTAATGACTTACTGTATAGAAGGTAACATGTTTTAATCAAATGACTTACTGTATAGAAAGGTGACATGTTTTAATCCAATAGCTTACTGTATAGAAAGGTCACATGTTTTAATCAAATGACTTACTGTATAGAAAGGTGACATGTTTTAATCCAATGACTTACTGTATAGAAAGGTGACATGTTTTAATCCAATGACTTACTGTATAGAAAGGTGACATGTTTTAATCCAATGACATTTAATGACTTACTGTATAGAAAGGTGACATGTTTTAATCCAATGACTTACTTACTGTATAGAAAGGTGACATGTTTAAATCCAATGACATTTAATGACTTACTGTATAGAAAGGTGACATGTTTTAATCCAATGACTTACTGTATAGAAAGGTGACATGTTTTAATCAAAATGACTTACTGTATAGAAAGGTGACATGTTTTAATCAAATGACTTACTGTATAGAAAGGTGACATGTTTTAATCAAATGACATACTGTATAGAAAGGTGACATGTTTTAATCCAATGACTTACTGTATAGAAATGTGACATGTTTTAATCCAATGACTTACTGTATAGAAAGGTGACATGTTTTAATCAAATAATTTAATGACTTATGTATAGAAAGGTGACATGTTTTAATCCAATGACATATAATGACTTACTGCATAGAAAGGTGACATGTTTTAATCAAATGACTTACTGTATAGAAAGGTGACATGTTTTAATCCAATGACTTACTGTATAGAAAGGTGACATGTTTTAATCAAATGACTTACTGTATCGAAAGGTGACATGTTTTTAAATCAATGACATCTAATGACTTACTGTATAGAAAAGGTGACATGTTTTAATCCAATGACATATAATGACTTACTGTATAGAAAGGTGACAGGTTTAATCCAATGACTTACTGTATAGAAAGGTGACATGTTTTAATCAAATGACTTACAGTATAGAAAGGTGACATGTTTAAATCCAATGGCTTAATGATTCTACTGCATATGAAAGGTGACATGTTTTAATCAAATGACTTACACACTGTATAGAAAGGTGACATGTTTTAATCAAATGACATTTAATGACTTACTGTATAGAAAGGTGACATGTTTTAATCAAATGACTTACTGTATAGAAAGGTGACATGTTTTAATCAAATGACTTACCGTATAGAAAGGTGACATGTTTTAATCAAATGACTTACTGTCTAGAAAGGTGACATGTTTTAATCAAATGACTTACTGTATAGAAAGGTGACATGTTTTAATCAAATGATTTACTGTATAGAAAGGTGACATGTTTTAATCAAATGACTTACTGTATAGAAAGGTGACATGTTTTTTAATCAAATGACTTACTGTATAGAAAGGTGACATGTTTTAATCAAATGACTTACTGTATAGAAAGGTGACATGTTTTAATCAATGACTTACTGTATAGAAAGGTGACATGTTTTAATCAAATGACTTACTGTATAGAAAGGTGACATGTTTTAATCCAATGACTTACTGTATAGAAAGGTGACATGTTTTAATCAAATGACTTACTGTATAGAAAGGTGACATGTTTTAATCAAATGACATTTAATGACTCACTGTATAGAAAGGTGACATGGTTTAATCAAATGACTTACTGTATAGAAAGGTGACATGTTTTAATCAAATGACTTACTGTATAGAAAGGTGACATGTTTTAATCAAATGACTTACTGTATAAGAAAGCAAGACATGTTTTAATCAATGACATTTAATGACTTACTGTATAGAAAGGTGACATGTTTTAATCAAATGACTTACTGTATAGAAAGGTGACATGTTTTAATCAAATGACTTACTGTATAGAAAGGTGACATGTTTTTAATCAAATGACTTACTGTATAGAAAAGGTGACATGTTTTAATCAAATGACTTACTGTATAGAAAGGTGACATGTTTTAATCCAATGACTTACTTTATAGAAAGGTGACATGTTTTAATCAAATGACTTACTGTACAAAAAAGGTGACATGTTTTAATCCAATGACTTACTGTATAGAAAGGTGACATGTTTTAATCAAATGACTTACTGTATAGAAGGTGACATGTTTTAATCAATGGCTTTACTGTATAGAAAGGTGACATGTTTTAATCAAATGACTTACTGTATAGAAAGGTGACATGTTTTAATCAAATGACATTTAATGACTTACTGTATAGAAAGGTGACATGTTTAATCCAATGATCAGAATGAATCAAATGACTTACTGTATAGAAAGGTGACATGTTTTAATCAAATGACTTACTGTATAGAAAGGGTGACATGTTTTAATCAAATGACTTGCTGTATAGAAAGGTGACATGTTTTAATCCAATGACATTTAATGACTTACTGTATAGAAAGGTGACATGTTTAATCAAATGACTTACTGTATAGAAAGGTGACATGTTTTAATCAAATGACTTACTGTATAGAAAGGTGACATGTTTTAATCAATGACTTACTGTATAGAAAGGTGACATGTTTTAATCCAATGACTTACTGTGTAGAAAGGTGACATGTTTTAATCAAATGACTTACTGTATAGAAATGTGACATGTTTTAACCAATCCAATGACTTACTGTGTATAGAAGGTGACATGTTTTAATCAAATGACTTTCTGTATAGAAAGGTGACATGTTTTAATCAAATGACTTACTGTATAGAAAGGTGACATGTTTTAATCAAATGACTTACTGTATAGAAAGGTGACATGTTTTAATCAAATGACTTACTGTATAGAAAGGTGACATGTTTTAATCAAATGACAATGACTTACTGTATAGAAAGGTGACATGTTTTAATCAAATGACTTACTGTATAGAAAGGTGACATGTTTTAATCAAATGACTTACTGTATAGAAAGGTGACATGTTTTAATCAATGACTTACTGTATAGAAAGGTGACATGTTTTAATCCAATGGCTTACTGTATAGAAAGGTGACATGTTTTAATCCAATGACTTACTGTATAGAAAGGTGACATGTTTTAATCAAATGACTTACTGTATAGAAAGGTACATGTTTTAATCCAATGACTTACTGTATAGAAAGGTGACATGTTTTAATCCAATGACATCTAATGACTTACTGAAATCATCATTCATGTTTTAATCAAATGACGTTTCCTGAACAAAGTCCTCGACATTTTTAATCCAATGACTTACTGTCATGCCCAGCCAGTGTTTTACATGTTTTAATCTGCAATGACTTACTGTGTAGAAAGGTGACTTGTTTTAATCAAATGACTTACTGTTAAAGAAATTTGACTGTTTTAATCCAATGACTTACTGTATAGAAAGGTGACATGTTTTTAATCAAATGACTTACTGTATAGAAATGTTGATATGTTTTAATCAAATGAAATCAATAGAAATCTGCCTGTTTTAATCAAATGACTTACCCTATAGAAAGGTGACTATGTTTTTCTAATCAAATGACTTACTGTATAGAAAGGTGACATGTTTTAATCAAATGACTTACTGTATAGAAAGGTGACATGTTTTAATCCAATGACTTACTGTATTGTGAGTTGACATGTTTTAATCCAATGACTTACTGTATAGAAAGGTGACATGTTTTAATCAAATGACTTACTGTATAGAAAGGTGACATGTTTTTAATCAAATGACTTACTGTTATAGAAAGGTGACATGTTTTAATCCAATGACATATGATGACTTACTGTATAGAAAGGTGACATGTTTTAATCCAATGACTTACTGTTCAGTGTCGAGTTCAGTGTCATGTTTTAATCCAATGGCATGATGATGTCTGTTCATGTGTCTAGAAATGTGACATGTTTTAGAAATCAATGACTCTACTGTATAGAAAGGTGACATGTTTTAATCAAATGACTTTCAGTGTTCAAAGTGATATGATTTAATCCAGGTGACTGTCTGTTCATGTTTTAATCCAATGAATCTAATGACTTACTGTATAGAAAGGTGTCATCATTCAAATGACTTACTGTATAGAAAAAGTGACATGTTTTAATCCAATGACTTACTGTATAGGTGACATGTTTTAATCAAAGATGTCCTGTATTTGCAAAGGTGACATGTTTTAATCCAATGCCTTACTGTATAGAAAGGTGATATGTTTAATCAATGACATACTGTATAGAAAAGGTGACATTCTTTTATTTTCATCCAATGACTTACTGTATAGAAATGACATTCGTTTTAATCCATCTGCATAGGAGAAAGGTGACATGTTTTTAATCCAATGAAGTATGATGGTGTCTGTTTTAATCATATCCATATGATGATGTCTGTTCAAAGGTCCATGTTTTGCATCAATGACATGTCTAATGACTGTCCTGTATTTGTTGCTGTTTTAATCCAATGCATCTATATGTTGTTGTATAGAAAGTGGCATGTTTTAATCCAATGACATCTAATGACTTAATCATTCATGGCGTCCCTGGCACGAAGGTCGTTTCCTGTTCAGTGTCCATGATTTGCAGAGCCTTCCAGTTCTATTTATCATGATTTGCATCCATATGATGCATCTTGTTCAGTGTCCATAGATTTTGCATCCAAATTCTTGTTCAATTAATTTTGCATCCATAAAGATCATGTGGCTGTTTACAGTGCAGTCCGGAAAAAAATCAAAACAATTTGCATCCATGATCTGAGATCAGTGTCCATGATTTGACATCCGGTAAATGGAATCTCAAACCCATCTGCCTGTGGTTTCCATCTCTTGCCCTCTAGTGTTGCTTCTAGTGTTTGCTTCTAGTGCTGTTTGTTCACTTCCAGTCTTACTTCTAGTGTTGCTGTCTGTTCTAGTGTTCCTTCTAGTGTTCCTTCTAGTGTTTTTTTTTCATTTGTTCATATCCTTCTATGATTGTGAGTTCCCTTTTGTATGTGTTGTTGATAAGCCGTTATTCTTTCAAAGGCTTTTTTTATTCTTTACTTTTTTGTGATCCGGCATATCTTCAATACTTGTCTGTAACATCTCATTTCAAAAGCTGATATTCTTTTATTATCATATCTGTTCAGTGTCCATGCTTTGCATTCATATGATGATGTCTGTTCATTGTCCATGCTTTGCATCCATGTGATGATGTCTGTTCATCCGTGATGATGTTCAGTGTCCATGCTTTGCATCCATATTATGATGATGTCTGTTCATGTGTCTGTTCAGTGTCCATGATTTGCATTCATATGATGATGATGTCTGTTCAGTGTCCATGTCCATTTGCATCCATATGATGATGTCTGTTCAGTGTCCATGATTTGCATCTGTATGATGTGTCTGTTCAGTGTCCATGATTTGCATCCATATGATGATGTCTGTTCAGTGTCCATGATTTGCATCCATATTTGATGTATGATGATGTCTGTTCAGTGTCCATGATTTGCATCCATATGATGATGTCTGTTCAGTGTCCATGATTTGCATCCATATGATGCTGTCTGTTCAGTGTCCATGATTTGCATCCATATGATGATGTCCATATGATTCTGTTCAGTGTCCATGATTTGCATCCATATGATGCTGTCTGTTCAGTGTCCATGATTTGCATCCATGATGATGATGTCTGTTCAGTGTCCATGATTTGCATCCATATGATGCTGTTTGCTGTTCTGTTCAGTGTCCATGATTTGCATCCATATGATGCTGTCTGTTCAGTGTTCATGATTTGTCCATGATTTGTCTGTTCAGTGTCCATCATCCATATGATGATGTCTGTTCAGTGTCCATGATTTGCATCCATATTTGATGATGTCTGTTCAGTGTCCATGATTTGCATCCATATGATGTTGTCTGTTCAGTGTCCATGATTTGCATCCATATGATGCTGTCTGTTCAGTGTCCATGATTTGCATCCATATGATGTTGTCTGTTCAGTGTCCATGATTTGC
The DNA here is from genome assembly GCA_037039925.1 of Doris montereyensis. Lineage (NCBI taxonomy): Eukaryota > Metazoa > Mollusca > Gastropoda > Nudibranchia > Dorididae > Doris > Doris montereyensis. The sequence continues at coordinate 1,971 of JAXRKP010003356.1, read as the reverse complement.
ATCCATATGATGCTGTCTGTTCAGTGTCCATGATTTGCATCCATATGATGCTGTCTGTTCAGTGTCCATGATTTGCATCCATATGATGATGTCTGTTCAGTGTCCATGATTTGCATCCATATGATGCTGTCTGTTCAGTGTCCATGATTTGCATCCATATGATGCTGTCTGTTCAGTGTCCATGATTTGCATTCATATGATGCTGTCTGTTCAGTGTCCATGATTTGCATTCATATGATGCTGTCTTGTTCAGTGTCCATGATTTGCATCCATATGATGATGTCTGTTCAGTGTCCATGATTTGCATCCATATGATGATGTCTGTTCAGTGTCCATGATTTGCATTCATATGATGATGTCTGTTCAGTGTCCATGATTTGCATTCATATGATGATGTCTGTTCAGTGTCCATGATTTGCATCCATATGATGCTGTCTGTTCAGTGTCCATGATTTGCATCCATATGATGATGTCTGTTCAGTGTCCATGATTTGCATGTCCATGATTTGATGATGCTGTCTGTTCAGTGTCCATGATTTGCATCCGTATGATGATGTCTGTTCAGTGTCCATGATTTGCATTCATATGATGATGTCTGTTCAGTGTCCATGATTTGCATCATATGATGATGTCTGTTCAGTGTCCATGATTTGCATCCGTATGATGTCTGTCTGTTCAGTGTCCATGATTTGCATTCATATGATGCTGTCTGTTCAGTGTCCATGTTTGCATTCATATGATGATGTCTGTTCAGATGATTTGCATCCGTGAACGAAGATGGAAATCCAATGATGATGTCTGTTCAGTGTCCATGATTTGCATTCATATGATCTGTCTGTTCAAATGATTTTTATTCATAATGAGCTGAGTGTCCATGATTTGCATTCATGATGCTGTCTTTCAGTGTCCTCAGCTGAAAGAAAATGATCCTTTCATGTGCAATTTGCATCCGTATGATGATATCTGTTCAGTGTCCATGATTTGCAATGAGCTGTCTGTTATTTCCTCTTAAATTCTTAATTTTATCTGAAAATGCTCAATGTACCCATGAACAAAGATGGAAAAAGGAATAGGCATGTGTCTGAAAGATTTTAGAAAAGCAGGACCGTCTCCTTTGGCAAAATCAGCCCCCTCATGCAAGCAGTGAAAGAACAGAGCCCCATGCAAGCAGTGAAAGAACAGAGCCCCCATGCAAGCAGTGAAAGAACAAAGCCCGTCATGCAAGCAGTAAACGAACAGAGCCCGTCATGCAAGCAGTGAAAGAACAGAGCCCCTCATCCAAGCAGTGAAAGAACAGAGCCCCTCATCCAAGCAGTGAAAGAACAGAGCCCTATTCCAAGCAGTGAAAGAACGCTTTTTATCGGATGTGATTTACCCACATCAAGAACTAAGGGGATCTTGTAGTTTTTGGTGGGATTTTTAATTTTACGCAGACTGTCCTGTAAACAGCCAAGGGATCTTTAATGTGCACAAAATCTATGTCTGCACACGCGACCTCTTTCTTTATCGTCCATTTCCGATAGGAATAGGTCTCAACCCAACTACCTGGACCAGAGGGGGGGAGGGAGGGGGTGGTTAAATTTTGCTCGAAAAAAAATGTTCGACTGTTGGCAGGACTCGAACTCACTACCTTTAGGTTGAGACTGACACCTTGCCACTGGATGCTCAACGTAAAGAAGACAAATATAGTGTATATAGACAAGTGCGATCAGGAGGCAAAAATAGACGGAGAGGAAGTAGAAAAAGTTGACAGCTTTGAGTCTCTAGGTGCTAAAATAGAAGGCAATTGCGAAAACAAACAACTCCAGATAACGACTCGCAATGACAAAAATCTAATTGAACATGATGGAGATGATCTGGAAAGGACCTGGAAGGGACAATGCACAGAGACAATACATGAGTTTATTCCACGATATATTCACTTACGATTTCCCCAAGGGCGTCCTTGATGTGCGATAACATTCAAAGTTG
>JAXRKP010003355.1:0-16681 GCA_037039925.1 Doris montereyensis | reverse complement strand
TAGATCTGAAAATCCAAATATTGTGTGGGCAGGTAAAGGCCTACTTGCTACAGCAACAGGGGAAATGGGTGTAAGGTAAGTAATAATACAACAATCTGTCAGTTACAATTTGTAATTTACTGATATAATTCATGACCCATGACAGAATTATTGTTATAATGCTAAATTCTGTGCGAGATGAAATATTTTGATGCTTTTATTTATGAAAATATGCTTCATTAATTCATCCCCTGATTGGAAAGTTGTTTGGCTGCTCTCCAACTTTTAAGCCTCAATTGATTCACTATAATTTCGATCAAAGCAAACAAATACGAACCCTTACCAACACATATTGTACATTCTCTTTCTTTATTTGTCTTGTTGCCTGCTCTTTGTTCTGAGATTGGGAGGGTAGTTGGTTGAAATCCTTAATTTGAAGGACGGGAAAGACATTTTTGTGCATTGCTTCATAAACGGAGGAGGGGTGAGGATTTGTTATTTTTGGTTTATTATTGTTTTATATATTTTTTTGTTTACTTTGTTCTGAAATGATAAGATTTAATATGGTATGTAAGTATTTTGAAAATGCACTTTTGTTGTTTTTTTCCCCCTCAATTTGCACTTTGATTTTCTTCTCTCTCCAATCTTTAGATTGTGGGACTTGGACCAAGATGACAATTATATATTGACCTTGGATGGTCATGCAGGATATGACAGCAATGAGGCCATCATGTGTTTAGCGTACAATAAAGATAATGGTCAGTTTGCACGACATTCTACAATAAAGAGACAGATTACTGTCGTTTTGTCCTGTCTCTCCTCTTCCCATCACTTTTATCTCTTTCCATTACCCTTTTTCCTATGTCAAAAGTTGTTTTTGTGAAATCAACTAAATTTGACAAGATTTTTGAGACATTGATATTTTTATTACGCATCAACAAAGATCAGAAAGGAGAAGGTTATTGGTTTTTTTTTCTTCTGGAAGACAAAGTCATATTTTATCAACTTTCCTCAAAAGAAAGATTTTTGTTCCATCAAGGGAAAAATTTAGGATGATAAAAAAACTAAGGAAAGAAAAAAGAAACTTTTCTGAATAATAACTAACCAATTCAATTCTTGAGTGTTGCTGTCTCAGTGCACACATTTCAATTCAACCCAAAACTGTTAACCCAATTTTGAAAAGTGGGACTTAGACCAAGAATCATACCCAGGATGTCTTTTTTGTCATACACAGGCGTTCTAGCAGGGGGGACCAACATGGGCAATGTAGCACTGTGGAAATATTCACCACCTGTAGGCAGCAGGAAAGTTGATGGAGATGAGAAATGGAGACTGCAGGCACCTGCAGCTGTTGAAGAGACCAGTCAGACAAGTGGAGGTATTGAAATATACTACTATTACATTTCTGCTTTTCATATGTGTCACACAGTAAGATTTTAATTCTCAATAATGAGTTTTACCTATTTGTGGCACTAAATTTTGTTGTAACAGAACAACTTTATGTGTGTTGTGAATGGGTAGATTGAAGCTTATAGCAGGTCTTGTTAACAATAGAAAATAAAACATGTCATTAATATTTTCTTATTTTTCTTTTCAAGAATGATATGTTTCCAATAAATATTTAAGAAAATGAATACAAATTGAAACCATGATCAATCAAAACGACAGCACTTGATAAAGGTGAACTGAAAAGAAAGAAAAATGTAACTCTTCTATTTTTTTATTATAATAATTTATGGAGTTGTTTTTTAACTGATGTGAAATCAATTTAATTCTTTTCTCTAAAACATTTCTCTTGGTTTTCCTTTTTATGTAAGCTCAGAAGGCTTTTCTTATTCATAAAATAATATGTCCCTCCTCTCCCTCTACTCACTCATTTTGCTTCTCCATTTGGTCCATACCAAAATGTTGATACAATTTACATTGAGAGGAGGTAACAATGTACTGTTAAACTTCACACACCATAAAAGACATATCATATTTAACCTTTTCTCATGTACAGTGGAGTCATTCTCGAGGACTGATGGCTGTAAATACAATTGCTAATGTTTACATACTCTGTGAGCAAGTCATGAGTTTCAGTTACAGTAATCAGGTGCGTTATTTCTCTTTGTCGTCACACTTGTGTTTCCTTGAGAGTCTATCTGGAATCTTGTTATATGATACATTCCATAAGATAATCTATTCCTTGTTGTGTTCTCATACAGTTTCATTTGTGCCATGAAATGTAATAGTGTGTAAACTGCTTAGAAACTAGAAGGAAAAAGACATAGTTATCTTAGTTATACCAGCTCCTAATGGAAAAAAAGTCAGTAATGCAAAGAAAAACAAATTGAACCAGTTTTTATTTGTTATTATTTTGGTTTTTTTGTTGTAAGAGTCAAATTTAAATGATAATAGATGAAACAGAATGAAATTTTTAATGTAAATCCCCTTCTATCCTGGATATTTTTCTCTCTATGTTTTTTTCTCTTTCCTCCCTTCATCTTTTCCATCCTGCTCCCACATACAAATATTCATACAAAAAATAAAGGTCACTTAATATATCACAACTCAACTCTTGTTTTTTAATATGTTTTATTCATTTGTTGCATTCTTGAATCCTAGATATCAGTTGTTCAATATGGGCCATCATCCCTCAATATTGAGGCTTTTGGTGCTGGAGTGAAACACGATATCAAGACAGAAATTCAAGTTAAAGGCATATGTACCACAAAGGTAAAAAGTCAAAATATAAAATGGCCTTTTGTACTGCATTATCATATTAAAAACATTGCCTCACACTACACCAGAAATAAGACATTTTTAAGCATAAAGCATTCTTGTGCACAATATCCAAGTTCAATAGGATGCAGTGTGGAAGTTCTTGACTGTACCTATGTTGAATTGCTGATGGTGCTCCAGTTTTTAATGGCAATATCTTGTACATAGCACAATTTCATGAATGCATGCATATACTAGGTTTTTATAATTCTGAAAACGGTGTCAATTAATGGAGAAATCCATTTTTTTAATAATCTGAATATGGACTTTTTTCATTAAAATGATCATAGATTACTGTTTTAATGTCCGGTAAGTAAACTCAGTAGTAGTGATTGTAATAGCAGCAATAGTATTAGTAATAACATTAGCTGTAGTAGAAGTAGTAGTATTAGTAATTGTAGTAGCGTTAGTTGTCGTTGAAAGTATGAATAAATAATGTAATGTCTTTAGTTTGATGTTTTTGTGTTCAAAATTTTGTTCATAATAGTGATATTTCTTTCCATTAAATATCCAATTCTTTACATGTTGTCTTTTTATTACAGGATTCGCTAGCAGTGTGGAATGGTAAAAGAGTGATTGTGTACGAATATTCAGGGGATAAATCTTCAATGAAGGCTTCAGGTGAGTAAATGATTAGCAGCATCATGAGAAATAATTTGAGAAAATATGTAAAATTTGATTTCTTTAGATATTCAAAGTGAATTGATGACTATTGCTGTGCTCATTTAACCCTTTTTTGTGGTTGAATGTCAGTCAGCTGAGCGTAAGGTGAAAAGTTAGAGTTCCTGCTGAGCCTCCTGCCTGGCTGTGTTCATATTTATTAGTCAAAATTATTGTATCTCGGGATTGTTGGTCTAAATTGCTCATGAAATTTTATTTATGAAGACAGCAAGGTAAGATTTGGTTTAGCTATCTTTAGTTAAAATGCCGACCAAGGTTTAGCATTTGATCACTAGGGGTTTGGGGAAACTGAGCTGGTAAACTGTTCAACTGTGTGGCCAGAGGTTATGTAAAGTGTATTGGTTTTGTTGATCAGACACAATCTCATTTTCTATGACGCTTCCAATGCTTATTTCTATGAAGCAAAAAGGCTAGATATTGAAGATTGTAGTAAACTTTTAGAAGACTTCATGAGTGTTGTGAACTGAAACAATGATCAGTACAGAATAGGCCTAGTAGACCTACTAGCTCTAAGAAGTAGTACTACACACACATGTGTTGACCAATACAAAGAAAAGGCCTGTAATTGCTGTCTATGAGTACTAAATTGGGTCAGAATGAGACTTCAGCCATCCTATGATGTTAAAGGTGATGTCTATTCTATTTTTGGCTATATTAAACAGCGCATGTAGTGTAAATGTTTAATTTAAGAAGAGTGGGTCTCTCTGGGTGGATAAGGCAGATTTTACTTTGGGAAAAGGTGCACGAAAAGGGTTAAAATTGTCTTATTGAATGCCATTAAAATATTGCAATGTATAAAATCATGCATGCTTTGTTGTGTATCTTTTTATTTATTCGTAAAATTCTGTGTAAGCCAAAGGCACAAAATTTTCTCTAATTCTTTGTTTAGAATTAGTTTTTTGCAATGTTTTTCTCAGGTACATTTGCAACTGATGCAATGATTATTGCCCTCTATGAACAAAATGTTTATACCATTGAACAGAAGAAAGTCCAAGTTCGAACATTCCAGGTATGCCAGCTTTGGTTTTATCAAAATGCTAAATATGGGGGACTCAGTGATCCAGAGACAAAGTCTCAACCTATCAACTGTCCGACAGGTTGAAAACTTTTCTCAAGATTTAAAAGTAAAATTCACCCCTTACTCCTGGCAAATGGATTGACACTTAATCCCACTGGAGACAGATGATAAAGAGGAGTCCCATGTGCAGATCACAACATTCTATGAACGTAAAAGATACCGTGGCTGTACACAGGGTAGCCCCAGCAAAATAAAACAATCTTACCAAAAACCTTGAGATAGCCTTTATTATGGATGTGGGTAAAATCCCATTTTTTTAAATGCTAAATATAGTCAGTTTTAGGATTGTTCATGATTTCTTTGCCATATATAAAGAGATTTATGTCAGGCATAATTTAATACACCTAGCTGATAAACAAAAGCATAAAATTATACAAGGTTAGAGATATATCAATTCAATCATGATTTTAAAAATACAGAAAGCTGGAGATCTATCTCTTCAATCCTGTTATAAAAATGACACAAAGCTGGAGATATATTGTGGATCTGACAAAACCCATTGGTGAGGTGAAAGGGGTTTGAACCAAGAGAACAAAGAAAATGTGAGCTGACGTCAATTTTTATGAAAATTGAGCTCTTAGCATTTCAATATGTTGCCGTGAAAGTGACAAAATGTGTTTAAAAGGTATTTTTTAGCACATAACTGGAAACTCCCTTTGAAATAAAAGAAAAATTTGAGCACATTCTCTCAGAAAGAAGTTTCCTGCATTCTTTTACAAGACAAATCATAACTTCATGAAAATTCGACCAATGTCACCAAACACAATTTTAAATGCCTAGAACACATTAGGCTAACAGCTTTCATAAATTTAAAAAAGGCATTTTGAAATGTTTGACCTTACGACAGCTTTTGTCAGATTCACACACATATTATAGACATAAAAATATAATAATATATGCATTTATATAGCATCATTCACCTCTAATTAGTCTCATGGCGCTTTACATACTTAAGACAATAAATACATTTGAACATTGAAAAATACATCAGAAATGACAATAAAATGTGAAACAGGTTAATGACATATGTGGTTTAAAATTTCATTAAAAGAGATATTGTCATAAAAGTGATAAGATACAGTGTGAAAGCATTATTTAAAACATTCATTAAAAAGATAAGTTTTGAGGGAAGACTTGAATGAGCTTAAAGAGTTCATTCTCTTAAGAATGTCAGGCAGACCATTCCACAGCATTGGACCATAGTATGTAAATGCTATGTCCCCGTATGATTTCAGACTTGTCTTTGGTTGAAGAAGGGGTGCCACAGAGCTACTGGATCAGAGTTGTCTAGCTGACACTCTATAATAAATGAACTCTCTAAGGTAAACAGGAAAGTATGGATTCATGAAGACATTGATAGATCAATGTCGCAATCTTATATCTGATATGATATTTCACTGGCAGCCAGTGTAATTCTTTCAGTGTTGGTGTGATGTGGTCAGTCTTTTTTTCTTTTTAACTAAACGTGCTGCACTATTTTGGACTTGCTGTAATTTAATTATACGATTTTCTGCCAAGCCAAAAAGTGAGTTACAATAATCAATTCTAGATATGACAAATGAACATGCTAATTTATTTGCTGCACTTTCTGTGATAGGGGGCCTAATTTGAGCAATTTTGCGTAATTCAGAATAACAGGATTTTCTAAAGTGGGAAATATGATTATCCATTGAGAGAACTGAGTCAAAAATGACACCAGGGTTTTTAACTCTCATCTTTCCTGGAATGTTTATGCCACATATCGTGGTCGTGGGAATGGTCAGGTTCTTTATTTCAGATCTAGTGCCAAAAACAATTACTTCAGTTTTATCTGCATTTAACTTCAACTTGTTTGACATCATCCAGACAGAAATTTATGAGACACACATTTCTAAATCAATAAGAATAGGGCGTATGTTTTCACAATGTGACGATTTATACAGTTACGTGTCATCAGCGTATGTGTGATAATTATAACCATGTTTAGAGATTATTTCACCCAGAGGTTGAATGTATAGAGAAAATAAAATAGGGCCAAGAACAGACCACACACACATTAAAGTTGCACTGAAAGTGATTTTTTGTTGTTTATTTCAACATACTGGTGTCTGTTTCATAAGTATGACTGAAACCACATAAGAACTGCACCAGTTATTCCAAATGATCACGTAGTCGTGTTATCAAAATTTCATGATCAATTGTATCAAAGGCTGCCGTCACTTCAATCATAATAATAAACACATTTATTAAGTTTTAGTATATCCTAAAATGTAGTTTTGTGAAATTTTTCCACAGGGAACAGTGAAACAATTGATGACCTTTGCTGAACCAGAGGGTCATCCTGTCAGCCTTGATGTCTGTGGAAGTTTCTTAGCTGTCGCCACAGATGTTGGAGTCATTAGAGTCTATGACCTTTCAAGGAGGTGAAAACAGTTTTAATTGTTATAGTTCTTTATTCTTTATAGCTTGGAAAACATTTTTCTTTCGATGAACATAAAGTGAAGCATTTAATTTCTTGATGTCATTATCATCAAATACAGAAACTTTCTTACAATTAAAAAAATATTATTGGCTTCATAATCATGAGCCTGTCACTCAAGAATATTAACATTCACAAACTTTAATATTTCATTTTGCAGGAGGCCAAAGCACACAGTAGCCCCAAAAATCTTTTGCAGAGGTTATTCCTGGGTTTGGTTCAGTGGTGTCTGCTAGAGTCAACAGTGCAGGCAATAGAGTCAGTGTTCAAGCCATGACTGTAAGTGTCATATTGCTTTACTTTTGTTGATGTGTTTTGTGTCATGCAATTTCTTTGGTTACCTTTTCCTTTACTTAACTGAGGTAACTATGCAGGTCAATTCAATTGTTGTTTTGAGATGGCGTGACTCAAGGTTTTGAGTTTAATGAATTCTTAATAATGAAAGGACACTGCTGCAAGACTGACCAATAGAATTATTATTATTTACAGGCTTTTTGTGTAACTAAGTATATATACATTGGCTGTTGTTAGGATGCTATTGTGATGTGACAAATGCAAACTCTTTTGTACACTTACTGAAACTTTGAACATGACCTGAAATGGTTTGTTGCGGGTATAGTCCATGAGGCTTCATTTTTTAAGGATATTGATGAAAGAATAACTTTCTCTATCAAAAAAGTCTTGATGGTTACATAACTAATAGTTTAAATCAGTTTCTCCATATTATTACGAACATTTTTATATTTGCTTTCATTTAGTTTGAAGGCAAACCAGACCCTAAGATGTACTTCTGGGATATAGAGATGGACACTGTGATGTACTTCAACTTTGAAACAGGTAAAGGTGAACAGGATGACTACCCTGCCCTAGCAGTACGCAGGAAGAAGAGGATGATACTAATGATGCGAGAGGTGAGAGATTGGCTTTTTATCAACCCCCCCAAATATGACAATAACGTTTTGGTCTTTTATCAATGTAACATGACTACAGTATTATCTAATTTCCAGTGTTCAAATATTTAAATAAAATACTGGTATTTTGAAAACGATGTTGTCTTTTATTTTGAACTACAAAGAAGTTAAATGAAATTTTGATGAAACAATTCAAAGGAAAAAGCGGTCACACCATGTGTTTGCTTTTCCGTTTGATTCTTTATACTTAAAGTTGATTGTAAACCACTTCTATTTTCTTTATTTGATTCACATTAACTTTCTAGTGAAGAGACCGAAGCTACAGAAATATCAGAGAAAAACATCAGCAGTGATCTTTTTCGCATTCAAGAGTTTCACTTTATGACAAAGTTTGTAAATGATGTTCATCGTGATTCAAAACTCTTCTTCTTAAAGAATAGAAGGAAAGATAGTTGATATTGTATCCATTTAATAGAAAGACAGATGGTTATAAGATTGTTCTGTCACTAATTCTTTTAATGTTCTTTGGAATTACGTGCATCCTCAAAAATACTGTTATCTTCATCCTTTTATGATACAGACCAGAAATTACCATCATCCCATATGTCTTTCTTTGCCAGGGGTAAAAATCAGGCTGCTCGAGACATTGCTGGCCGCTGGCCCATTTCTCACCACTGGGACCCAGCAGAGCCTAAGCTTTTTTGTCTGTGAAGCTTGGATTTTATCAGAAGCAGTAGATAGCAATCAAAAGAGCCGACCATCACTCACAAAAGTCATTGATGAGGGCCCTGTAAGTTTTCATTTTCAATACATGTAGCTGATTAGAATTCTATTTTTAACACAAACTTAAATGGTCATAATCAACTTTCACATCCTTAAGGTTAAAGAAGATTGATTTGTTTAGATTATTATCACGTTTTAATGGGCTTTCAAGATATGTCAATAAGATCAATATCAGATTTATACCTGTGTAAAAAGTTCTGAATTTTTCAAATGAGTCAACTGAAATTCAGTTACCTTAAGCAGAAAGGCATTATTTACTGAAGGAAGAGAAACACGTCTTTTCTTGTATTAGTCATATGTATTGCTAGAATTAAGATGTGTAAGTAATTTTTAAAATTATTTCTTATCTAGTTTTTAAATATCTGCTATCAATGCTATGAGTGCTGTAATTAGAGTACTTGAATCTCTAATTCTGCCTAAAAGTGATAAATTTGTATAGATAAAGGTAGCATATACAAGTCTCAGTTGTGAGTTTTAAATTGTTCTTTTCTCAATTCAATGAAATTATATACATTTGGCCTTCATACTGATAGAAATTATCCACTACATTTGGTTATCCTTCATTTTAACTGATAGAATCTTCCACTTATTCTTAAAATGTTATCTCATCCTTTTCTTTCTTAGGTGGAAGTGATGATAATTTCCCTTTTTTGTACATCTGAAAACGGTATTCTCTTCCAAGACAATTTCTCTATGCCAGACAATTATAGCCGTCTGATGGGTGTTGAGATACCTTATTACTACTTCACGAAAAAGGTACTCCAAGACTTTTGTAACTATAAAAAGATATGAAGTCAGCAAGCACCATGCAGCGCAGTGTTGTAGTTCCGCTCTTCTCATTGGTGAAAATTGTCATCGCCTAAATTTTCTATCAATGAGAATGTAAGGATGGATATAAATGCCTCTTGCAAGATGCCTGCTGACTGGATGCCTAGTCATTGAAATTTTCACTTTCATGAGCATTAATGTTAACTAAGCATGTTCACATTACCTTATAAATTAATGATCATAATGTAAGAACAATTTTACAATATTTCCTTATAATTAGTAATCATAATGTAAGAGTAAGTTTACACGTAAGAAGTTTTCAGTTGATTTTCCTTTCTTCTCCAATTTTCATGATAAAATAAATGACCAAAGACAGGAGAGATTATGTGTGTGTATATGCATCTCTATTGTTAATGCAGTTTTCATCAGTAAACTGATTTTTTTGTCTGATTTTATGGGATTCATTTTTTAAATGCTGTCAGTGAAGGAAAGGGCTATATGCGTTCCATTATTTTGTTGTTCCTAAGGTGATACGGTAAAGAGTAATCATTCAAAATAGTCTATGCTTTAATTTGAAGTGTAAATATTTTTTTTTATTTCAGGGTGAACAAAGTTCTGATCAAGAAAAATGCACAAGAAGGGGAATTAATGAATGAGGACTCAAAGCTGCTACTCACCAAAAATGGTCGCTAAGTAAAATTATGCGTGACTTTGTGGGTCTAGGAGAATAGTGACAAGTCCACAAGGGATGCAATGATGAATTTCAGCTTTTTCCTGACTGTTGGTAACATGGATGAAGCCTTCAAAGCCATCAAGCTTATAAAAGGCAAGAAATTAACAAATTTAAGGGGATGTGGGTCCTGAACAAGCCATTTTTTTTTACCAAAATGAGACAAATTTAGTTTATTGTATTATTGGATAGAGCAATTCGTTCTCTTCACATTCATATCATAAAAGAAGCTCAATATGGATTCTTTGAATTTACACAATTTTGTTAGGAAATACACAAAGCCAAACACATATGTTGTACTTTAAAAGCCAATACTTTTTGTCTTAAGTATTGCAAATTGGTACTCATTTTAATCATCACAATGTACTCTATCCAGAGTTTTACTGTTGAAAAATTGTCCTGAATATAGCCCTAGATCAGCAGGAAATAATGTGACATATTCCACACACCTGTTATCTAAAAGATGCCGTCCGACATGAGTATATGGAAACGGGGCAGTTGATATAGTCGACAAGAAGTAGTACAGACTGCCTCAAGGTTTAAAGTATTATCCTACTCTTTTGTAGGTTTATGAGAGAAAAACATTCAAATAGCAGAAAAATCATTTCATATATGATTTTCTCACAATGTTGGTTTTTGACAATGGTTTTTGACAGTCGATTTTTGATGTCTTAAACTGAATTCTATTTACAGCAGTATTTAAAATGAAATTTAAGATATGATTACATTTCCATTTTTCTTTGTACTTTGCTGTTTTCTTACATTCATGTTTTGAAATCTCAGTCCTTTGTTTTCCAGCAGTATGTTTAGATAATTTGATTTGAATTAGCTGAAATTCTTTTTGTTTTTCATTGTTTTTTTGGTTGAGTTTTTCCCCATTAAATTTAATATGATAATATGATTCTAAATATTTTCTTAGTAATATGTACATAGTCCCTATTTTATACTTTATATACTTAAATGAATATGTGTTTGTTTTATATAACTATCCTCATGCAAATGTACAGTGAGTCAGTATGGGAGAACATGGCCAAGATGTGTGTGAAAAAGCCGGCGTTTGGATGTAGCAAGTGTTTGTCTAGGCAACATGGGTCATGCAAGAGGTGCCAAGGCCCTCAGAGAAGCTGTAAAGGAACCGGAGCTAGATGCTAGAGTTGCCATTTTAGCTATACAGCTTGGACTTTTGGTGTAAGTTCTCAGAAAAAAACGAAATTGAGATTCATTAGTTCTGAAAAATAACCCCTAAGCTTTAGAGGTTTAAAGATTTGTTTACTTTCTTGAAATATTGTTTGAAAATTTTCACATAAAATGAAAACGTTTGCCATAAGAGAAGATTAATTTGATCTTCAACATTTCCTGTAAAATCATGAACGTGTTAAAGAATAATATTTGAAACCTAAAAAGAATTTGAATCTCTTTCAGAACATTTGTCTACAATTAATTTTTGTGTTCATAGTCTTTGTCTTCTCAAAGAACCATGTTAACTTCAATTTATCGTTTTTTTTTTTTTCAGGAAGATGGTGAGCTGTTGTTGAAAAATTGCAAACGGTATGATCTCTTGAATGAGTTTTACCAGGACCGTGGCCAGTGGGCAAAAGGTAAAAAAATTGAGAGAAGACAGGATTAGGACCAGACTTATGCTTTCAAAATTTAATATTTTATCTTTATGAATAAGAGAACATTTTAAGAAACATGTACATTTATGTATCTTACCCTTTCTTCAGCTTTAACTCTTGGGAAAACAGCTGTAGTTAAAGCTGCATTTATTTTACTTGTTAAAATCTAGTGAGCCAACCCTATGATAAATATTAATTATTAGTCCTTTGTTTGTCCCATGTGCTCCTTATTAGGCCTTGGAGACAGCTGAGATGTATGACCGCATTCATTTGAGAACCACCTTTACAATTATGCAAGGCATTTAGAAGATCAAGATGAAACAAGAGTCATGTACCAAAAATAAGTCCCTCTTTTTCTTTTTCCTCTTTTTCTTGGTTTTTGGTTGAAGAATCTTTCTTGTTCAAGGTTTATTTCTTTTGAATATAATCAAGGCATTTTAGTTTTCTTCTCTAAATTTTTCGACCATATAAGATATCTTTGCTATTTTCTTTGTCTCCAAAATATGTATTTGAATTTATTCTTGTTGAATGAAAGCACAGCTTTTACAAAAACCCTGGAGGTCTTGAAGTGAGTCTGTGTCTTGCCGACGGGACTCAAGAGGAATGTTCACTTGCTTCGGGTGGGTTCAGGGGTGTGATGGGGTAACTGAGTGGTCATGTCCTCACATGCAAATGTACAGTGAGTTGGTATGGTAGAATATGGCTTTGTCATTTTTGGGGGTAAATCTATGGTTATGGGTTGTTCTGAGTCTCGCCGGGCGGGTTATGGACCACTTTTCATCATTGCACCTTTTTTTCTCTCAGTGATATACAAATATCTTCCTTTTCAGACAAAATCCGTATTTAAATAGAACATTTCAAAAGTTTCGTTATCTTTTTGTACCATCTATTTCATCATGTTTGCATTTTATGTCTTTTCTCTTTTTTTCAAAGCTATGAAAAAATCTGAAACTCTAAATTTGAAGTCCTCGCATGTTATCAGATGACCCAGATCAACTTGAAGAGTATGTCAGTAAAAGCAAAGATAGTAAGTGGGCAAAATTTATTGAATATAAATGAATCTCCATAAGAGAATCTTTTAATTCCTTTTAGATGAATAGGGTGTTGTTCAAAAGTACTCCTACAACATGTACTCTTTTTTCAAATCATTGCTGGCTATATTAATTTCTCTATCAGTATCAGCGAGAAAATTTCTCCTTGCCCAACACCAGTGAAGTTTGTTTGATAATTACAACCATGACATATAGATATGTTTATATTATCTTTTCAACAATATTTAAACATACAGTTTTGTCTATTAAGATTCACAAATGCAAATTTAACTACATGTAAAAGGTCAGCAACACTCTTTAACTCTTTGTCACACCTATAGAACACTCCGTCGATGGTGGGCACAGTTTATGGAAAGCACTGGTGACATGGACACGGCTATTCAGTACTATGAGACAGCACAAGACTTCTTTTCCTTTGGTCAGAGTGTACTGCTACTGTGAAACATGGAAAAGGTAATGTTACATACTAATTTTGCCCTTCACATGGTTTTTCTCCCCTCTTCCTCCACCACTCATTCCGCAATGTCATTAACAAAGGCAACACTTTATACTGCATTTGGAATTGCACAAAGGAACTGACTCCACCAAAAAAACACAACGCTTGTTCTGTTTTCTTGGTGGAGCTGTCCTTATTTTCATTTATCATTTTTTGCTTATGAAATTGGTAATTTTTGCCCTGAATTTTGAGGAGCATTTGAAGCAAGTCATTTTTTCTATATGTTTTCCTCTTCCAGAAGTAAATCAGCTATTCTCAATCCTCGTGTAAACTGCCATGAGCCAGCCTCTGCCACCCTTTTTTTCCCCTTTTTAAAAAGATTTTCAAGTCTATTATAGCCTGTATCAACAGCCTTTGCAAACTTTCCATGATGGCTATGTTTTCCTTGTTTTCCTCCAGGCTGCTGAAATTTGCAATGAAACAGGTGATAAGGCAGCTTGTTACTACCTGGCCAGGCAGTATGAAAATCAAGACCAGATCAAAGATGCCATTCACTTTTTCCAAAGAGCCCAAGCTTACGGCAGTTCCATCAGACTCTGCAAGGTTGGCCGCCATTCCATCACTGATCTGTTGTTTTAGTCATGCCTCTTTTTTCTCGGTCTATAAGGAGATAGTTATGTATATTTTCACTAATACAAAGGAGCCACAGTGGAGTGAAGTCAAAGGTGAAATATGACAATAAGTGACAACTCCACTAATAAAGACAGAACAAACACATGACGTTTCGGATATAACCCTTCGTCAGACAACAAACGAGAAATATCTAAAATCTAGATCTAAGTAATACCTCCGACATCACACAATGTGATGTCAGAAGAAAAACATAAAGGAGAAAGAAAGAAAGAAAAAGACAGTGATGATAAAAAACAGCAGAGGGGGATGTGAAGAATGAGCGAGAGTGGAAGGTTCAGATCTAAAATGAAATAAAAATATGAAAATAAGTAAGTAATAAAAGGTGAGAAGGAGATAGAGAGAAGGAGAGAAATAGAGAGAGAGAGAGAGAGAGAGAGAGAGAGAGAGAGAGAGAGAGAGAGAGAAAAAAAGGCAGGGATGAAAGAAAGGGAGAGAGAGAGACGTGTGAGTATGGGAAACAAGAACGAAAAAATACGATAAATATAAGACTAGATCTATATCTTACTGGGTCTAGAAAGAAGAAATGATAGAGAATGAATGAAAGGAAGTATCAATCAAGGCAAAAATTTACACTGAAGGTGCGAAATGTATATAAATTACAAATTTATCGATGCTGTAAGGATACAAAGTCAATTTATTCTTACAGATGGAACTAAAGCATTTTGTGTTGGAACAGGGTTTTTTTTGTTTATGAAAATGTTATATTTACAATATTTTTTATTTATCCTCGTGATGCTTGCGTAGCACATAAGACCGATATAATTATAAGAACTTGACATATATTAAGATACAAGAGTGGCAAATAAAGCTCCTTTCTTTAGTGAGCATGACGATAAAATTTAAAAAAATTTATTACAACCAAAGGAGGATGCAACTTTTCAAACGTTTGTTCTCATTGCTTAGTACTTTCTTTTCTTTTTAATTATAGGAAAATGGCTATGAGGATCAGCTTCTTAACTCTGCTCTCATGGGTCGCTCGGAAGACATGATGGAAGCCGCCCGCCATTACGAAACAAAGCAAGGTTTCCAAGATAAAGCTGTCATGCTTTATCACAAGGTTTGTCTCATGTAGAGGAAATTAGCCTGTAAAAAACACAAGGTTTGTCTCATGTAAAATAAAGTAGCCTGTAAATATTGATAGAATGCTTTGAATTGATCAAAAACAGCTTTTGTTACTGACAGGCAAAACATTAGCACCCAGTTGAGAAGTAAACTACGTGCTTTTTATTTTATTCAAAAGCTGCTAGATTTTTTAAGATATTTCAAATCATTGTAAGTCAAACAGTAGTAAGCAGTGTGACTAATTTAGCAATTAATAGGTGCTATATAAAGGCAAACAATTACTTTTGTCAAGAAACTAGCAAAGGCTGAAGGTTTTGTATTTGTATTGTTTAGGCTGGCAATTATTCCAAAGCCCTGGATCTGGCTTTCACCACGAAACAGTTTGGGGCCCTCCAACTGATTTCTAGCGACCTGGATGAGAGAGCTGACCCAGAATTGCTTCAGAGATGTGCTGACTTCTTTTTGGAGAACGGGCAATATGACAAAGCCGTGGATCTCTTGGCCATTGGTAAAAAGGTAAGAGGTTGATGCTCTGTGTATTACTATTAGTGCATACTTTCATAACGTCATACATTTGTTGTCAATTAAGATTTTCTTGTATACGATTGTGTTATGTTATACTAATAGTATAGTGGTTTCAATGAGAGTATTTCATTAGTCCAAAGGGCCCAAACATTGAAAGAAGAAAGGGAAATTGAATACATGTAGTCATCAAGGTTTTTCTTCAACTCATTTCTTCCCTTGTCCCCCTGCATAATCTGCCATTACAAGAAAATTAATTTTTTAAACCATGAAATTTATATCCACAATGCTGTAGCAATGTCTTACTTGACTTAAGGCTGTGTCACAGTCTGATCTTCAGACAAAGCTGTTTCAGCTCTCTGATTTTTGCTGATAGAATCCTCCACTGTTTTTGGTCTCTGGCAATTGATCTTACTTGGTTCAGGTCTGCCCACGTTTTAAGTTTCATCTGCACCACTAGATTGGAGAGATCTTTGTTAATCACTACCTCGAGTGTAGTCAATGGTCTTCCTCTAAATTTGCTTCCAGTTGTCATGAAGTATGCTCTCATTACTTTACTGGCAGGAAGATCCTGATCTCCTCTTAAGATATGTTGTGAAAGGCGTCAACGATTTTCTAAAATGAATAGTGAAAGTGGTTTTTTGCTTGTCATCTGATAGAATGATTTATTTGAAATTGTTACCAGATAATGAATATTGAGCATTTTTTGGAGCTGTTTTCTGTGAAATGCGTCTATTCTTTCTTCTTTATTTTGGGTAAGGGCCTATGTGCAGCAATTATAGGTTAGTATTGATTTGACGAGGCTTCTGTATAGTTTTATCTTTATCTTTCTTTTGATTCTGTCTCCTCTGATCTGGATGTTCATTAGTTTGTTTAAAGTGATTGTGGATAGCTGTAGCAATATCAAATGGAAATGAAAAATATTTAACGCTCTTCTACTTTGTAAAGTAACATACTGAAGTGAGATTTGACCCAGCTATGAAATTTCATTGGCGTAGACTCAGTTGCTTACTAAGTTTCATCCAGCTATGAAATATGGACCTTTTTTTTGGTAATTAAAAAAGATGAGATTTGAATGAAAGTGGCATTGAACATGACCTTGAAATCTCCATCAGAAAGATCCAACCTTGACAGTAACTTTCATAAATC
>JAXRKP010003354.1:0-12500 GCA_037039925.1 Doris montereyensis | reverse complement strand
GTCTATGACGTATTTTTTCTATTTTTAGCCGAAAGGGAATCCCGGGCCATCTCAGGCCGTTCCCTGATGACCTTGGCACGCCTCATTCCCGAAGGTTTGACCTTGGCCGTCCACCTGCAACTACCCGATTCCACCATTACCGGCATTGGTTTTGACGCCCTCAGCAACAATCTTAACATGTCTGATGTGTCCTACAAGATTCTGCTACACTGGAAAAGAAAGGTGAGGACAGTCCTGTTTGTCTGTCTGTTTGTTTGTTTTGTTGGGGTTTTTTATATTTGATTTTGCCCGTGTCCACAGGTCATCTTGGACTTTTTGGTGGGATTTTAGATTTGGCACGGACTACCCTATAAATAAGCAAAGGCACCTTGACCAGAGAAAATGTCCCCACCCCCTCCCCTGTCAACCATGAACTTCCGACCCTCTGGTTGAGAGGCCGACACCTTGCCTCCGGACCACCAAATCCTCCTTCGTACTGGGAGAGTAAAATGACGACGAACGTGCGGTTACGGCTGTAGCAACTTTTCTCTGTCTGTCTGTCAGTCTGTCTGTCTGTCTGACTGCCTACCTGAATGTCATTTCGTCAGTCTGACTGCCTTTCTGAATCCGTTCGTCCTGTCTGACTACCTTCCTGAATGTCCTTCGTCTGAAATGTCCGTTCGTCTGTCTGACTACTTTCCTGAATGTCCGTTCGTCTGTCTGACTGCCTTTCTGAATGTCCGTTCGTCTGTCTGACTGCCTTTCTGAATATCCGTTCGTCTGTCTGACTGCCTTTCTGAATGTCCGTTCGTCTGTCTGACTGCCTTTCTGAATGTCCGTTCGTCTGTCTGACTGCCTTTCTGAATGTCCGTTCTGTCTGTCTGTCTGACTGACTGCCTTCCTGAATGTCCGTTCGTCTGTCTGACTGCCTTTCTGAATGTCTGTTCATCTGTCTGACTGCCTTCCTGAATGTCCGTTCGTCTGTCTGACTGCCTTCCTGAATGTCCGTTCGTCTGTCTCACTGCCTTCCTGAATGTCCGTTCGTCTGTCTGACTGCCTTTCTGAATGTCCGTTCGTCTGTCTGACTGCCTTTCTGAATATCCGTTCGTCTGTCTGACTGCCTTTCTGAATGTCCGTTCGTCGTCTGTCTGACTACCTTACTGAATGTCCGTTCGTCTGTCTGAATGAATGTCCGTTCGTCTGTCTGACTGCCTTCATGAATGTCCGTTCGTCTGTCTGACTGCCTTCCTGAATGTCCGTTCGTCTGTCTGACTGCCTTTCTGAATGTCCGTTCGTCTGTCTGACTGCCTTCCTGAATGTTCGTTCGTCTGTCTGACTGCCTTTCTGAATGTCCGTTCGTCTGTCTGACTGCCTTCCTGAATGTCCGTTCGTCTGTCTGACTGCCTTTCTGAATGTCCGTTCGTCTGTCTGACTGCCTGAATGTTCGTTCGTCTGTCTGACTGCCTTTCTGAATGTCCGTTCGTCTGTCTGACTGCCTTTCTGAATGTCCGTTCATCTGTCTGACTGCCTTTCTGAATGTCCGTTCGTCTGTCTGACTGCCTTTCTGAATGTGTCCGTTCGTCTGTCTGACTGCCTTCCTGAATGTCCGTTCGTCTGTCTGACTGCCTTCCTGAATGTCCGTTCGTCTGTCTGACTGCCTTCCCGAATGTCCGTTCGTCTGTCTGACTGCCTTCCTGAATGTCCGTTCGTCTGTCTGACTGCCTTTCTGAATGTCCGTTCGTCTGTCTGACTACCTTCCTGAATGTCCGTTCGTCTGTCTGACTACCTTCCTGAATGTCCGTTCGTCTGTCTGACTGCTACTGCCAGTTTGTTTGTCTTCCGGTGTGTATTCCTGTCTGTCTGTTGTGGACAGTTGGCGCTGGTTCTACTGGTAGGTCCTACCTCTTCCTTTACACTCTTTCACTAATTCCACCCCCGAGATCACCGCATATGGTGAACAAATTAAATTATTATGAAAACAGGAAAATCTGTCTGTTTGTCTGTCTGACTACCTGCTTGTCTTTTTGTTTGTTTATTTGTCTGTCTGTCTCTGCTTGTCTATTTGACGGCCTTCCCGTATGTCTTTATGTTTGACTTTCTTCCTATCCGCCTCTGATTGTGTGTATGTGTGTGAGTGTGTGTGTCTGTATGTGAGAGAGAGAGAGAGTGTGTGTGTGTGTGATTGTGTGTGTGTGTGTGTGTGTCAGAGAGAGTGTGTGTGTGCGGGTGTGTGTGTGAGAGAGACTGTGTGTGTGAGAGAGAGAGAGAGAATGTGTTCGTGTGCGTGTGGTGTGTGTGGGAGTGTGTGTATGTACGTGTGTGTAGTAAACATGTCCAACTCATTGGCCTCTCTAACTCAGTCAAACGCCAGGGTCAATAGACTGGTCGTCAATAGCAACAAAATCGATAGAGTTTGAAAGCAAATTATTTACAGTGTGATTTATTTGTCTTATTGGTTGGAATAATGATGATGATAATGATGATGGTAATGATGATTATGATGATGGTAGTGATGATGATGATGATGATGATAGTGATGGTAATGATGATGATGGTAATAGTGATGGTGATGATGACGATGAGGATGAAGATGATGGTTAGGATGACGATGGTGGTTATGATGACGGCGATGATAATGATAATAACATCGATGATGAGATCGATGGTGATAATGATTATATTGATAATGGTGAAGGCGACGACGAGGAAGACGACGCTGTTGACGATGATGATAATGACGATGGTGACAATGGCATTGATTATAACGATGATATATATATATGCCAATCATTGATTATAACATTATGAATCATGAACATTATGACATGAGAGACGATGACATTTCTCATCTACCTGTATGATTAACTATATCTCTCCCGCCTCCCCTTCCCTTCCTCCTCCTCCTCCTCCTCCTCCTCCTCGTTGTCCCCTCTCTTCACACCATTTACCCCCCCACCCCCACGGCCCACGTGACCAGCTGAAAGACAAGCAGAACGGCGCCATTCGCCAGCTGACGGAAGCCCTCCAAGAGATGAACTACCAGACCGTGTCGGAGGCGTTGCTGGACTGCCACCAACGCAAGAAAGATTTCACGCCTGACTGCATCTCCCACGACGACCTCTACGCCAGGGTGGGAGTGGGGGCCAGATGAGCAAAGTGCCACACACAGACAAACATCTAAACAAACATAATAATACATACATACGTACATACAATCATGCAAACAGACATACATACATACATACATACATACAGACATACATACATAGATGCATACATACATAAATACATACATACATACATACATAGATGCATACATACATAAATACATACATACATACATACATACAAACATACATACAAACAAACATACATGCAGGCAGACATACAAACATAAATACAAACAAACATACATACATACATACATACATACATACATAAATACATACATACATACATACATACATACATACATACATACATACATACATACATACATACATACCTACATACATACATACATACATACAAAGCGCCTTGAGATTTCGGCGAAAGGCCCTATAAAAATATAAAATGTTCTACTATTACTATAAAACTATAACATACTGACAGACAGACACACATACAGATACACAAACATACAGACAGACGTACTAACAAACATACAACAAAAGTAAACAACTAATGAACAAGAAACAAGCAAATAAAAAACCAGAATGTGGAATTCTGTTACTTGTACATTATATTACAACGTATTATTTATTATGATCAATTTTCATCTCATTTAAACAAAATCAAGAAACTTAATCCCTCGTATTTACCATTTAGTCAGCTCAGAACCAAAATGTCTCAATGACTAACTACACATTGGCAAACTAGAAAAGTACAAATAAAATTACTCCTATTGAGTTCCATACTTTGGCAAACTCAAACTCTTTTTGAGAAAAGTACAAATAAAATTACTCCTATTGAGTTTCATATTAAGTTCCATACTTTTTTGCAAACTCTTTTTTGAGAAAAGTACAAATAAAATTACTCCTATTGAGTTCCATACTTTTTTGCAAACTCTTTTTTTGAGAAAAGTACAAATAAAATTACTCCTATTGAGTTCCATACTTTTTAAACAAACTCTTTTTTTGAGAAAAGTACAAATAAAATTACTCCTATTCTTTTGAGTTCCATACTTTTTTTGAGAAAAGTACAAACTCTTTTTTTGCAAACTCTTTTGAAAAAGTACAAATAAAATTACTCCTATTGAGTTCCATACTTTTTTGCAAAATTCTTTTTTGAGAAAAGTACAAATAAAATTACTCCTATTGAGTTCCATACTTTTTTGCAAACTCTTTTTTTGAGAAAAGTACAAATAAAATTACTCCTATTGAGTTCCATACTTTGGCAAACTCTTTTTTTTTTGAGAAAAGTACAAATAAAATTATTCCTATTGAGTTCCATACTTTGGCAAACTCAAACTCTTTTTTGAGAAAAGTACAAATAAAATTACTCCCATTGAGTTCCATAATTTCACTAAGTTAGAGTTGAGAGAGTAGGGTACTGAGTACAAAAGTACTGACTGATGTTTCTAGGCATACGGCAGATTGTGGCGGTGGGGGTAGTTTGACATTGCCTTCCACGCCGCTTTTACTTTCGCCGAGTCTGAACACACTTGGATAACCATTTCGCTGCTGGGTCGACAGGAGGGCTAAAAAAACAAAAAAGTTGCCCAAACTGGGAATTGAACTCAGGCCATTACCACAATGGTAGACAGACGCTCTGCGGACTAAACTACCGGCGCCTCCAATTTTTGAGAAATTTAAAACAAAACTCTGATTTACTCTCAAAATTTCAGCTGCAGAGCGACTGTGAATTTAAGCAAACTGCAACTGCAAGTGAAATTTGTGGCAAACTGTTGACCAATTTTGATTACAATTTATTTTTGTGTGTGAGACAGTAGGCAGTTTTACAGTTTATTAATTAGTTGTTTTTCTTATCACTCGTGTGATTCCTGTCTGATCTGGAAAAACTTCCTTTCCTTTTTATGTTGGGGTGTTTTTTGTTTTGTTTCTGATTATTAGTTGTTTTGTGTGTATGTGTGAGTGGGGGGGGAGGGGGTGGGGGATTCATTTCTTCTCTCTCTCTCTCTCTCTCTCTCTCTCTCTCTCTCTCTCTCTCTCTCTCTCTCTCTCTCTCTCTCTCTCTCTCTCTCTCTCTCTCTCTCTCTCTCTCTCTCTCTCTCTCTCTCTCTCTCTCTCTCTCTCTCTCTCTCTCTCTCTCTCTCTCTCTCTCTCTCTCTCTCTCTCTCAAATGTCATATCAAAATCCAAAACCCATTGACCCAGAAATTCACCTCCTCCTCTTCCTCCCCCAATTCCCCCTTCACCCCCTCACAATAAACAACAGTAACAACCCCACAATAAGCCAACCACAAACACAATAACAAACATACCACTGTGATATTCGCTGCCTTTTGTTGGCCTTTCCTCCAATCTGTGATGACGAATGACACCTTTGCCACATTCCTGTGACTGTGTGACTGTGATGAAATCTTACCCATGGCGAAGTCATTAATGTCAAATGAAATATCGATACGATATATTGGAATATTACCCATGGCGGTTTCATTAATGTCAAATGAAATATCGATACGATATATTGGAATATTACCCATGGCGAAGTCATTAATGTCAAATGAAATATCGATACGATATATTGGAATATTACCCATGGCGGTTTCATTAATGTCAAATGAAATATCGATACGATATATTGGAATATTACCCATGGCGGTTTCATTAATGTCAAATGAAATGTCCATACGATAGTTTGGAATATTACCCATGGCTATGTCATTAATGTCAAATGACATGTCGATGCGATAGATTGGAATATTACCCATGGTGATGTCAAATGAAATGTCCATACGATAGATTGGAATATTACCCATGGGGATGTCATTAATAGTTGGAATATTACGCAAAAATGAAATGTCCATACGATAGATTGGAATATGGGGAATTAATGTCAAATGAAATGTCCATACGATGATTGGAATATTACGATGTCATTAATGTCAAATGAAATGTCGATACGATAGATTGGAATATTACCCATGGTGATGTCATTGATGTCAAATGAAATGTCGATACGATAGATTGAATATTACCCATGGTGATGTCATTAATGTCAAATGAAATGTCCATACGATAGATTGGAATATACCCATGGCGATGTCAAATGTCAAATGAAATGTCGATACGATAGATTGAAATATTACCCATGGCGATGTCATTAATGTCAAATGAAATGTCGATAGGATAGATTGGAATCTTACCATCCTACCCATGGCGATGTCATTAATGTCAAATGAAATGTCGATAGGGTAGATTGGAATCTTACCCATGGCGATGTCATTAATGTCAAATGAAATGTCGATAGGGTAGATTGGAATCTTACCCATGGCGATGTCATTAATGCCAAATGAAATGTCGATAGAGTAGATTGGAATCTAACCCATGGCGATGTCATTAATGTCAAATGAAATGTCGATAGGATAGATTGGAATATTACCCATGGCGGTTTCATTAATGCCAAATGAAATGTCGATAGGATAGATTGGAATATTACCCATGGCGGTTTCATTAATGTCAAATGAAATGTCGATAGGATAGATTGGAATCTTACCCATGGCGATGTCATTAATGTCAAATGAAATGTCGATAGGATAGATTGGAATATTACCCATGGCGGTTTCATTAATGCCAAATGAAATGTTGATAGGATAGATTGGAATATTACCCATGGCGGTTTCATTAATGTCAAATGAAATGTCGATAAGATAGATTGGAATATTACCCATGGCAGTTTCATTGGAATATTACCGATGGCGGTTTCATTAATGTCAAATGAAATGTCGATACGATAGATTGGAATATTACCCATGGGGATGTCATTAATGCCAAATGAAATGTCGATAGGATAGATTGGAATATTACTCATTGCGATATCATTAATGTCAAATGAAATGTCAATACGATAGATTGGAATCTTACCATCTTACCCATGGCGATGTCATTGATGCCAAATGAATTATCGATACGATACGTTAACTTGCAACAATGACATTACTTTTGTGTGGCTACTGTTATTGTTTTTACTGTTACAATGTCACTTGTTACTGTTACAATGTCACTTGTTACTGTTACAATGTCACTTGTTACTGTTACAATGTCACTTGCTACTGTTACAATGTCACTTGTTACTGTTACAATGTCACTTGCTACTGTTACAATGTCATTTGTTACTGTTACAATGTCACTTGTTACTGTTACAATGTCACTTGTTACTGTTACAATGTCACTTGTTACTGTTACAATGTCACTTGTTACTGCTACAATGTCACTCGTTACTGTTACAATGTCGCTTGTTACTGTTACAATGTCACTTGTTGCTGTTACAATGTCATTTATTACTGTTACAATGTCACTTGTCACTGTTACAATGTCACATGTTACTGTTACAATGTCACTTGTTACTGCTACAATGTCACTTGTTACTGTTACAATGTCGCTTGTTACTGTTACAATGTCACTTGTTGCTGTTACAATGTCATTTATTACTATTACAATGTCACTTGGCACTGTTACAATGTCACTTGTTACTGTTACAATGTCACTTGTTACTGTTACAATGTCACTTGTCACTGTTACAATGTCACTTGTTACTATTACAATGTCACTTGTTACTGCTACAATGACGTTTATTACTGTTACAATGTCACTTGCCACTGTTACAATGTCACTTGTCACTGTGACAATGTCACTTGTCACCGTTACAATGTCACTTGTCACTGTTACAATGTCACTTGTCACCGTTACAATGTCACTTGTCACTGTTACAATGTCACTTGTCACTGTTACAATCTCACCTGTCACTGTTACAATGTCACTTGTCACTGTTACAATGTTACTTGTTACTGTTACAATGTCACTTGTCACTGTTACAATGTCACTTGTCACTGTTACAATATCACTTGTTACTATTACAATGTCACTTGTTACTGCTACAATGACGTTTATTACTGTTACAATCTCATTTGTCACTGTTACAATGTCACTTGTCACTGTTACGATGTCACTTGTCACTGTTACAATGTCACTTGTCACTGTTACAATGTCACTTGTCACCGTTACAATGTCACTTGTCATCGTTACAATGTCACTTGTCACTGTTACAATGTCACTTGTCACCGTTACAATGTCACTTGTCACCGTTACAATGTCACTTGTCACGGTTACAATGTCACTTGTCACCGTTACAATGTCACTTGTCACTGTTACAATGTCACTTGTCACTGTTACAATGTCACTTGTCACCGTTACAATGTCACTTGTTACTGGTACTGGTACATTTTAATACAGGTACTGTGATGTACCTACATTGTATTTGTTACAACGGATCTACAGGATGTGTTGCTATGGTTACAGTATAGATATATGTATTGTTAATGTTTCAATATATATATTGATGTGGTTACAATGTGTATTGCTATGGTTATAACTACTAATGTATTTCTACTGTTACAATGTGTCTCTCTTAGTAGAGTCTTTGACTGATTTTACTTTGAGTTATTGGTCATATTCTATCGTCATCATTGCTTGGTTGGCAATAATGATACCGTATTATGATGTAAACATTGCTTGGTTAACATCAGTAAGAAATACTTTTGTAGAATAAAATTGCTTGGTTGATATTAGTAATAATAATATTTTTATGATATATACTTGCTTGGTTTACACCAGTAACACATTTTTTTATGATATAAAATTGATTGGTTGACGACATCAGTAATTTATTTTTTATGATATGAAATTGCTTGGTTCACATCAGTAATACTTGTGATGTAAAATTGCTTGGTTTAAATCGGTAAAGCGCATAGAAATTGTGCCAAGTTATATTTTATTTACATGAATCATGTAAAAAGTTGAGTGAAATATAATAATAATATACATTTCCTGATTCATTATATTGTTGGGTTGTTTTTTGTTTTGTACTGACCTCTTCCACCGTAGGTGGTGATCTCTAGTTTTTCCCACTTACTTCTATTCCATGGTTATTGTTGTGTATTTATGCAGTTCATAATCTCCCCGTTTTCACTTCGGGAATCTACTCTCAACTTGCAGAATTGGCGGGCCCACAGAGCCGGAGCTTATCCCGGTTTCTATAGCGTGAAGCGAAACAGGTGATAACAATCACTTCCTGAACAGGACGCCAGTCTGACGCAGGTTATTACTCCCAAGCGAGTGCTCGTACTCATTTGCACCTGGTGTTAAGTGTCTTTCCCAAGGAACACAGCGTCGGATCTAGCTTTGCTAGGATTCGAACCCGAGACCCAGTTCGGCAGCCTAACCACTTGGCTACCAACGCCATCAGAATTGGCAGGAGCTGTACATCATTTTCTATAAGGTATAACTATAAATGTCAGTAGTATCGTTTGCAGGGTCACCGAAAGGTATAAGGCTTGACTGACATTCCAATTCCTTTAGGGCGCCGAAAGGTGTAAGGCCTGACTGGCATTCCAGTTTCTTTAGGGCGCCGAAAGGTGTAAGGCCTGACTGGCATTCCAATTCCTTTAGGGCGCCGAAAGGTGTAAGGCCTGATTGGTATTCCAATTCCCTTAGAACATCGAAAGGTGTAAGGCCTGACTGCCATTCCAATTCCCTTAGGGCATCGAAAGGTGTAAGGCCTGAATGGCATTCCAATTTCTTTAGGGCATCGAAAGGTGTAAGGCCTGACTGGTATTCCAATTCCCTTATGGCATCGAAAGGTGTAGGGCCTGACTGGTATTCCAATTTCTTTAGGGCATCGAAAGGTGTAAGGCCTGACTGCCATTCCAATTCCCTTAGGGCATCCGAAAGGTGTAAGGCCTGACTGGTATTCCAATTTCTTTAGGGCATCGAAAGGTGTAAGGTCTGACGGGCATTCCAATTCCTTTAGGGCATCGAAAGGTATAAGGCCTGACTGGTATTCCAATTCCTTTAGGGCGCCGAAAGCTGGCATTCTAATTCCTTTTTTAGGGCATCGAAAGGTGTAAGGCCTGACTGGTATTCCAATTTCTTTTGGGCATCGAAAGGTGGAAGGCCTGACTGGCATTCCAATTCCTTTAGGGCGCCGAAAGGTGTAAGGTCTGACTGGCATTCCAATTCCTTTTGGGCATCGAAAGGTGTGAGGCCTGACTAGCATTCCAATTTCTTTAGGGCGCTGAAAGGTGTAAGGCCTGACTGGCATTCCAATTTCTTTAGGGTGCTAAAAGGTGTAAGGCCTGACTGGCATTCCAATCTCTTTAGGGCATCGAAAGGTGTAAGGTCTGACTGGCATTCCAATTCCTTCAGGGCATCGAAAAGGTGTAAGACCTGACTAAGGCCTAACTGGCATTCCAATTCCTTCAGGGCGCCGAAAGGTGTAAGGTCTGAATGGCATTCTAATTCCTTCAGGGCGCTGAAAGGTGTAAGACCTGACTTGCATTCCAATTCCTTTAGAGAAAGGAAAATAGTCTGACTTTCATCAGGGCTTACGGTCGATGCAACGAGAGTTATCTCCTATGTTGACCAAGTGAGCAAATTCAAATAGGGTTGGAGGGTGGTGGTTGCCCACGGAAAAACAAGCGAAATGGCTGAAGTGGAGCTCGAACCAAGTACCTCTGGATGGCAGTGCAGTGGGGGTTTTTTAAACCACTCGGCCATTGCATCCCTTTAACAAGGCTATACATGGCCAACTGTTTCGTTCTATTAGATCAGCCTACACTTAACTCAAGAACAACCAGGCCAGGCTGTCAAACACACATGGTTCAATCTTCAAACATTGATTATTGCCACCCTTACTCATTTGACCCTTGTAGTACAGTAAGGCTGTGAAATGGACTGCCAACAGAACTAAAACTCAGCAATAATAGTACTGAAGAGTTCAATTTAACGACAGAATTAAAAACATCACTTTAAAATCGAAATTGGATTGAAACAGTTTAGGTAGCAATAAAACAATATGCACAGCGACAGTAATAATACTCAGGAATTGAGTTGATCGATTATTATGAAGAAGAAGAAGAAGGAGGAGGAGGGTCTCTAGCCACTAGCCGATATCATATTCAGACAGAGTGGCATCAATACATTCCCCTCTCACTAGTCGATATCATATTCAGACAGAGTGGCATCAATACATTCCTCTCACTAGTCGATGTGATATTCAGACAGAATGGCATCAATACATTCCCCTCTCACTAGTCGATGTCATATTCAGACAGAATGGCATCAATACATTCCCCTCTCACTAGTCGATGTCATATTCAGACAGAATGTCGATGTTATATTCAGACATAATGGCATTCCCCTCTCACTAGTCGATGTCATATTCAGACAGAATGGCATCAATACATTCCCCTCTCACTAGTCGATGTCATATTCAGACAGAGTGACATCAATCATTCCCTCTCACTAGTCGATGTTATATTCAGACAGAATGGCATCAATACATTCCCCTCACTAGTCGATGTCATATTCAGACAGAATGGCATCAATACATTCCCTCTCACTAGTCGATGTCATATTCAGACAGAATGGCATCAATACATTCCCATCTCACTAGTCGATGGCATGGCAATACATTCCCCTCACTAGTCGATGTTATATTCAGACAGAATGGCATCAATACATTTCCCTCTCACTAGTCGATGTCATATTCAGACAGAATGGCATCAATACATTTCCTCTCACTAGTCGATGTCATATTCAGACAGAATGGCATCAATACATTCCCCTCTCACTAGTCGATGTCATATTCAGACAGAATGGCATCAATACATTTCCCTCTCACTAGTCGATATCATATTCAGACAGAATGGCATCAATACATTTCCTCTCTCACTAGTCGATGTTATATTCAGACAGAATGGCATCAATACATTTCCCTCTCACTAGTCGATGTCATATTCAGACAGAATGGCATCAATACATTTCCTCTCACTAGTCGATGTCATATTCAGACAGAATGGCATCAATACATTCCCCTCTCACTAGTCGATGTCATATTCAGACAGAATGGCATCAATACATTTCCTCTCACTAGTCGATATCATATTCAGACAGAATGGCATCAATACATTCCCCTTTCACTAGTCGATGTTATATTCAGACAGAATGGTATCAATAGATTTCCCTCTCACTAGTCGATGTTATATTCAGACAGAATGGCATCAATACATTTCCCTCTCACTAGTCTATGTCATATTCAGACAGAATGGCATCAATACATTCCCTCTCACTAGTCGATGTTATATTCAGACAGAATGGCATCAATACATTCCCCATCTCACTAGTCGATGTCATATTCAGACAGAATGGCATCAATACATCTCCTCACACTAGTCGATTTTATATTCAGACAGAGTGACATCAGAGCATTCCTTCTCACTAGTCGATGTCATATTCAGACAGAGTGACATCAATATATTCCCTCTCACTAGTCGATGTCATA
>JAXRKP010003353.1:0-16820 GCA_037039925.1 Doris montereyensis | reverse complement strand
CTGATGGTGTCAGGCCAGTATACTCAGAGGATCTTTCGTAAGCAGCTGTTAATGAATGTCTGGAGTTTCCCTAAGGGGGTCTTTGTTATTCTCCAGGTCTCAGCTCCATACAAAAGGACAAATTTGATGTTAGACCTTATGAATGCCTTTAAAATAAAAACATATTTGACTGCATCTCTCATTCATAGTGCCCGACAGAAGTAATGGAAGCTGTGACGAGCGTTGTGTCCAGAAGAAGAGGAGTCATCCTGGAGCAAACGTCCAGCCAAGGCAGTCACCTGTCAATATTGAAGGCACACCTACCGGTCATGGAAGCTTTTGGTAAATAGAAAAAACATTTTATAAGCAAACACATGGCATTTTATCATATCGTTCTTCATTAGTTTCCGCTAACAGCATATCTCTAAGAAGAAAATAAAATATTGTTGCCTAATTCTGTTTTTCATCTTAATCAATTAAATCACACTAACTTTAATCTTTCCCATGGCACTGTATAGGCATTGCTAGGGTATGCATTGACAGCAAGAGACTAATGTGTATTATTATGGTACGTCATGCCTGAAATGACTCTTACTTAGAGATCTCATTAAGATTTAAAATCTTTCATGTCCATTTCTTTATATGGAAGTATGAGAAATAACGTTAGGCCCTATGGAGCTAGGATTCAAACCCATCAACTCTGTCTCAAGTCCAAATGCCCATTACCAGACAACTGATGACACTCTGATTACTCTGAGAATACAGAAGTTGATTTAAATACACGTATCCAGCTTTGCTGTTGTTATCACTAAATATAGTGAAGTAAAGTCCCATCAAGGTCGTTGACCGATTGAACCGGAATATATCCCGGTTTCAATAGCATGAAGGGACAGGTGAAAATAATTACTTCCTGGACAGAACACTTTACCCATTTACATCTGGGTTGAGTGAGCAAAATGCGTGTTAAGTGTCTTTCTCAAGGAACATAACATTCTATGCCACTGTTCATATCCTTGTAAGCTTGTTTGTATTCTTGAAACTTACCCAGTCCACCATTTTTGGTGATCTCAGAGTGAATTAAGAGGAAACAGCAAGATGAAAGATAAGCCAAAGAGTGAAAGGCAAGAAGCAAGACCTACCAGCAACGTCTACCAACTGCCCTCTGTCCTTCTAAGAGTATAAATTATTTGTTATTTACAATTTATAGGCCATACAGTAGACCCGTTGTGACGGCTGACAGGTCTTCTTTTTTACTCTCTTGTTTTGTTTGTTTGTCTTTCTAGACCATTCTTTGTGCTCCTTTCTTCTTACTTCATTCTACTTTTATTGAAACATGTCATATCATACTACTATTAACATTTCTTCATAACAGGCTTCTCTGAAGAGCTCATGTCTCACACAAGTGGCAAGGCCTACCCACAGTGCATCTTTGACCACTGGCAAAGAGTCCCAGGAAACCCTCTGACAGCAGGAAGTAAAGCCGCTGATGTGGTCGCTGCTGTCCGTCAGTGGAAAGGTCTTGCTCCTGGAATTCCCTCCCTTGACAGCTTACTCGACAAACTTTAATTTTATTTCGTCTTTCGATTTGTTGATATTTATATTTATTTACTTACACGTGTAACAATGTTGTCTTTCACTGTTGGTTTTAGTTGTAGAATTACTTGAGTTTTATAAGATGAAATTGAAATTTTTATATTACATTGATTTTTTTTGTATATTGTTGTTGTCTATCCTGATCAGAATTGGTTTTTTGCCAGTTTCCGAATTTTTACTCTGGCTCTTTTTAATTGTATTACCTCTTACTTCCATTCTTGGCATGCAAACAAGTCTTTTGACGTAAACAAATTTCATATAGTAATAATTGTAAAATTATTCATCTGTGTGTATGTGTGCGGGTGTGCCATATACTGGTATTCCAATGATGAGTGCAACTATTTTATTTGCATGCATATTGTACAACAATTATCTTTTTGTGTAATTCTTGATCATTGTCAATTAATGAGACAGAGAGAGAGAGAGAGAGAGAGAGAGAGAGAGAGAGAGAGAGAGAGAGAGAGAGAGAGAGAGAGAGAGAGAGAGAGAGAGAGAGAGAGAGAGAGAGAGAGAGAGAGAGAGAGAGAGAGAGAGAGAGAGAGAGAGAGAGAGAGAGAGAGAGAGAGAGAGAGAGAGAGAGAGAGAGAGAGAGAGAGAGAGAGAGAGAGAGAGAGAGAGAGAGAGAGAGAGAGAGAGAGAGAGAGAGAGAGAGAGAGAGAGAGAGAGAGAGAGAGAGAGAGAGAGAGAGAGGAGAGAGAGAGAGAGAGAGAGAGAGGGAGGGAGGGAGGGAGAGGGAGGGAGGGAGGGAGAGAGAGAGAGGGGGAGAGGAAGAGAGAGAGGGGGAGGGAGGGAGGGAGAGAAAGAGAGAGAGAGAGAGGGAGAGAGAAAGAGAGAGAGAGAGAGGGGGTGGGAGGGAGAGAGAATAATAATGATGATGGTGGTGATAATAATAATAATAATAATATTACGTGGCTCAAATTTTTTTTTCTCCATTCATTGTGTGGTTGAAAGGTTCACATTAAAATTTTAAGTTATGATTACTTTGCCATTAGTGCGTGTTTGTGTTTAGTCAAATGTGGATGGAGGTCTACATGGTGGGTTTTTGTTTTGTTTTTTTGTAAATATGCATGTGTTTTAGTGGGCATTTGGCGGATGCTGCTGATAGGTCCTATTTCTTTTTCCTTTCCTTCTGTCATCAATTTTTTATCTGGCTGTGTCCTCTTATTTCACCCAGAGATAACTGCATGTGGTGGACGGAGTGGATTTCAATGAAACAAAAAGAATGTTTTTTTAGGCCTCTCAGGATTTCTTTGAATGTGATCGAGGGAAATGAGGGAGGTGGTTTTGTTTTGAGGAAACAAAGAAAGAATCATTTAAATAATGGTGACAATGCAGCTATTTATTTGCTTTATTTTAAGAGGAACAATATAAGGGGCATTACTTCAATACAATGCAAAGGGAATGAACAAAAGGTCTTTCACACTGAAAACATTTGTTTGAATGAATTTGACACATCTTTCTAGAATAAGATGTAACATCTATATATATAAATCATTACACACCTAAAATGCACCATATAACAAGAAAGAAAATGGAGAGTTACCGTGATCAGATGCTTCTATTGAGTAAAAATAAATAGAAGGCAAACATGTGTTTGGTTTGTGTGTGTATGTGTGTGTGTGTGTTATACTAGATAGAGAGAGAGAGACAAGATAGAGACAGCTCAGACATGAAGACAGAGTGAGACCACCTGACCTTCATCAGCATACAAAGAAGTGAAAAGAACACAACAGATAACAAAATGGAGAGGAATGGTATTTCATTATCAAAATCAAAACTGAAAAAGTAATGAAAACAAAATGCCTGGTAGATGTATAGTTTTGGGAAAAACAGAATTTTTTAAAGAGATGAAAATCTCCCAATTATTTGATTATGAAAAGAAAAGTGTTCTAAATTAATTATATGATTACAACGTACTACCGTTTTACGGCATACAGTATAAGACATGTTCATTGCACATATCGAAGAACTTAGCATTGAGCAAGGAAACAGCAAACCATCCAGAAAACAATGGAGAGAAAAATGCTACATATCAGACTCCATGACAAGTGACAGGGATCACTGATGTCCTAAAGCACTCACTTAGAGTGTTACGTGTTAAGACACAAATGGAAATATAGACTTGTCATAAATCATATGGCAAGATTTGAAAACAAAAGATGGACAAAAAAATGTATAAAATGGCAGCCAAGAAATAGACTTTTGATTTGATTTTATTCTATTTTACCCACAACCACAACTAACGTACCGGGTAATCTCAGGGTTTTTGGTAGGATTTTACTCAAAAGAAATTTTTTGAATTTCTTTTTCAATTTGTCGACTTTCTATTTGAGATGTCGATACCTTGCCTCTGGATCACCGAGCTCCCTCCCAAGAAACGGGCAGAAAAACTCCGGAGAACTAGCAACAAGATAGCACGATGACGTAAGAAAGTATATGTACATGGTTGCAACTTGGCAAAGGGAAGCAGGGAACAGAATACATTAGACTGGAAGTGGAAGGCATTTGTCCAAGCCTTCATCCTACAGTCAATGGACGAGGCCGTCTCATCATCATAAAGCATCTAAATAAAGAGAGAAAGAGACAGACACAGAGACAGGCAGACAAACAGATAGAGGGAAAGACAGATATTGGCAGACAGACAGACAGAGACATAAAGACAGACATAGACAATCACACAGAGAGATACGGACAGAGAAGGTGTTACAAACCAAGTGTTAGGTGAATGTAGAATGTGAAATGTATGACATCATGAGAGAGAGAGAGAGAGAGAGAGAGAGAGAGAGAGAGAGAGAGAGAGAGAGAGAGAGAGAGAGAGAGAGAGAGAGATGGGGGGGGTGAGAAGAGAGAATTAGAAAATCAGACTGACAGTGACAGACAGAGAAAGAAATTATAGTTAAATGATTCGGTACTCTAAATATCCTAGATATTGCCCATATAAGCTTTCTTTCTTTCTTTATCAGCTCCCATTCTACCTTCCCGTGTATGGGTTTAGATGCCCGAAATGATCTTCCTCCAGGCTGCCCTGTCCTAACATTTTCTGTTTCCTTCCATGAAAGTCAAATTTCTTTGCGTTAATGCCTCTTTTATATTTTCTTCCCACTTTCTCCGAGGTCTGCCTTTTGGTCTTTTATCTTGAGTTTTAGCACTGTATACTGATTTAGCTATTCTATTGTCCTTCATTCTGTTAACATGCCCAAACTATCTCAATTGATTCGTTTCTATCTTAGTTTTTATGCTATCTGCTTTGGTTTGATCTCTTATTGTTGTGTTTCTGATTTTGTCTCTTTTAGTTTTGACTACTACTCTTCTGAGATATTTCATTTTGGCTGCCTGTACTCCATTGTGTTCCCTACTGTCTCAGGTCCAGGTTTCACTGCCATAGAGGAGAGTAGGACAATAAACTGTGTTATATACTGCCATTTTGGTTTTTGTTGATAATTCTTGTTTACCTATAAATGCCTTTCCTAGATGGTTATATATTGCACTGGCCCATTGGATTCTCTGGCTGATTTCTTCTCTTAGTTTTCCCTCTGAGTTAATCATTACTCCTAGGTAATTGTAGCTTTGAACTTGTTCTAAATTCTCCCTGCCCAATTTGAGATTTTGTGTTTTAGCTTCCTTTGTTACTAGCATTGTTTTGGTTTTCTTTGCATTTACTCTCATTCCTTTCTTTCTTTCTTTTTTCTTTTATCAGTTCCCATTCTACCCTTCGGTGTAGGGGTTCAGATGTCTGAGATGATCTTTCTCCAGGACGCCCTGTCCTGTGCATTTTCTGTTTCCTTCCAAAATATTGAATTTCTATGCTTCCTTTGTTACTAGCATTGTTTTGGTTTTCTTTGCATTTACTTTCATTCCTCTTTATTTAGTTCAATGTTGATTTTCCAAACAGAACTGAATCCTCTGCAAATGAAAGCATTGATACATTTACTGGTTTGAGCTTCCACATACCTACATTCGTTTTCTTCATTTTTGAGGATGCCTTTAGGACTGAATCCATAAATGTGATAAACAAAAGAGGACTTAGGATACACCCTGTCTTACTCTATATCTACATCAAATTCTTCAGATACATTTCAGCTATTCTCGCTGCACATGTTGGTTTATTGTAAAACTTTTAATGTATTCTATTAATTATGCTCTACGTTGTGTTGTTTTAAGGAATACCATAGTTCGTCCCTCCTCACAGTGTCAAATGCCTTTTCTAAGTCAATAAAACACAGGTGCAAGTCAATGTTTCTCTCAAGGAATTTTTCTTTTATTTGTCTAATTGTAAATATATGGTCTTGTACACTTCTTCCTGGTCTAAATCCACTGGATGCTCTTCAATCTGATCCTCTACTCTTTTTCTTAATCTTAGTCTCATTTCTAGAATCCTGGCATACACTTTTCCTGGTACGCTAAGTAGTGATATCCCTCTATAGTTTGAGCATTCCATAGTTGATCCTTTCTTGTGTATTGGTATTACTGTTCCCTTTTCCCAGTCATCTGGCACCTGTTTGGACTTCCATACTTACTGACATATTGCATGTAGTAGTTTGTCTGCCTCTCTTCCTTGGTTTTTAATCATTCCTGGATAAACTTGATCTGCTCCTGGGGCTTTTCCTAATTTCATTTTTCTTATAGCTGTTTGAAGTTCTTCCATTGAGATATCTACATCTTCAGCTGCCTCATCTTGATTACTTGTTACTCTTACTAATTGATCTGTACTCCTTGTGGCATATGTTCTGGAGGGATTATGTAATTGTTGAAACTACTTTCTCCACATTTCCATGAATTCGTTTTCTCCTTTCATTATTTCTCCTTTGGAATTCTTAATTTGTCGTATTGGGCATGCTTTGGACATAGGCAAATCAATTTAAACATAATGATGTCCTCTATTATTAACAGTAAATAGTAGAGACTTTGTCTTGATGCAAATAACATCTGACGATGGCGAAAGTGTAGATATCATGTATCATTAGGTGAGGAAAACGTACGCTTACCACCGGTCGAAATTATCGAGTTCGATGAAGTGAGTATGAGAAACCCGTCTTCTTTCTCGCCTCATATCTCTGTTGATATTCAATATTTTAAAATAAAATAAAAACCAATAAAAAAAAATAGAAGTTCCTTTATTTTGGGTATAAATTATGAAAAAAGATAAGACCGGCAACTTATTTTTTTCATTTTTTTACTTTATCGGCCATTTCACTCGATCACGGCAAGGTTTCTCTAGATTTGGCTTTTACCGGCATCAACCCGTGTTCATGTTTTATTCATAGCATTAAGGCTATGCGTCGTAGTATCATCCACACCAGAAATACATAAAATCCTATAATCTGATGCTTTAGGGATTTTGCAAAGAAGTTCCCTTCTTCAAGTTTGATGTAATCACCTGCCATAAATAGACGTGTAGGCTACAAGAAAAATCCATGAAGAGGCTGTATGTTACACACGTAATTTGAAGGATATTTCACTATTTTCAAAAATAATAATTTTGACATTACTGTTACAGTAACTACCATTGCTTGCAGTTGCATGGTACGTTTTTTTCTCTCCTTTGCAGACTTTGCTTAGTCTGAAGGTGATGGAGACAACGTCACCAATTCTATTGTGCCTCATTGCTATAACTAGGAGGTGTCCTTAAAGTTTGAGTTGGAGGTAAAGTTGGGTAGCGGGACAGGCTGAAAGTTGAAGGGCTAGGTACACTGTCTATACCATTACCACTCCTCCTAGTCCTAGTCTCTGTGATGTCCTGGATATCACAGTCAAAGACTGGCTGTAAACTGTAACTGTAAGTAATATAAGTCGTGTATTATTACAATGGATGTCTGTCACGCTATTATTATTGTGCATGATACACACACAAGGGGCATAATCTATAAATTACATGACACTGACACCACTACTACTACCACTACCACCTTTAACCTTTCTTTCAGACTTTTTGCATGAGTTGTCTCTCAGATTGAGTTTCCATAAAAACATGGTATTGGTTATTGGTATAGTATAAAGGCATAGAGGGCGTGTGGTGTTCATCCGGTGACTACTACTGTACCAATAACTCCAGTAGTAACACCATCGGATGGGGAGCAGAATGTGCAATGGACTAATGACTAGCTTCCTGGCCTGGATGAAATGTTTGACTCAAAGCTATACAAACCTGGATGAGTTACAGCTCTATGGGTTGTGACAACTTTGAAGGAACTTTACATTTCTCTTAAGTTACAGATATATATATATATATATATATAACTAATATATTATAAATTAACTATTCATACTGAACATAGGCTTTTGAAACGCAATACATGTATATTACCCCGGTAATAAGAGAACCGTGGAGGAGTGGAGACATATAATGTGATTGTAACTAATGGTGTTTGCCTAGTCCTGACTTCCTTATAATATTACGACAGTAATCAATTTGTACCTAGATTTCATGTCATAAATTAACTTCTTTGAAACTGAAATAGTATTTTTTAAATTATTTTTACCGTATACGTATGTAAATATGTAACATGTGTGTGTGTGAGTGAGTATGTATGTGTTGGTGCGTATGTGTGAATTTGAGTTTGAGGGTGTGTGTGTATGGGTTTCATTTATCTTTCACTTTCATCTTGCTGTTTCCTCTTAATTCACCATGAATGAGATCACTGTGTATGGTGAATATGGATAATCATTGATGAAAACTCCCATTAAAAACAGAAACACCCAACAAGGCATATTAATATCACACAAAACCTTATAACAAAATAATTTCATGAAGAAATTATAAAAAAGTAACATTTTATTTTATTAATAAACAACATAATTTGGATGAATCAATAATGAGACACGAAAAATGTGAAGAAATGATAAAATTCTTTCATTGTGGCTTTTCTTTCTTCGTGGCCTATATACCCTGGTATGGGTAGTAAAAGGTTTTAATGATGACCGCTGACAGTAGTCAAGTCATGAACGTGGTCTGGGGCTTCAACTTAACTAAGGATTAACTCCAAATCTCTTTTTTTAGTTGTTTCTCCCCTAGGAAGCCACAAAGATTGAAAAACAAGTTGTCAGAAACAAAGTTCACATAGAAAAACGCTCACCAATGTATCCCTTCTGAATCTTAATGCATTAACTGGATCACCAAATCTTCAATACCATTTTAAAAAATTGTGATCACGACTTCCTTGAATATAATTCATGCACATTTCATGGCAAGAGCACAACAAATTATGCATGAGATAAAAATCTCACAAATTTTAACGTCTGGCGTGATATATCTCTAAAGGAAAAATATTCCAAGCATTTCTAAAAAAAAAAAAAAAATACTCATGACTGTCACTGACAGTCTGGCCCTACTTTTGTCTTGACAAAATTGTTGTTAACACTGATAAATTTTGTGTTAGGTACAATTTGACAATTCAAACAGTTTCCTGAATAAAGAAACATTTACTGACAGAGCAAGATTTCCACTTCTACTTCTAATGAAGTTCTGCTCTACTGGCTTTGTTTTAGTTTCACCCAAAACCAGCTACTGAATCTGCCACAGAAAGAAGCTCAAATAGATATAATATATTACATTCTCGTACATTACCTCGAAAAAATTTCAGTTGATAAAAATCTCTTTACACATAATTAGAAGTTTTCTTGCAAGATTCACTGATCAAAGAAACGTTACAATTTGACAATTCAAACAGTTTCCTGATAAGATTCAGACATCAAAGAAATAATACAATTTGACGATTCAAAAAGTTTTCTTCCTCAGATTCACAAATCAAAGAAACAATTCAATTTGACGATTCAAAAAGTTTTCATATTAAGATTTATAGGTCAAAGAAAGAACTCAATTAGATGATTCAATAAGTTTTCTTTGTTAAGTCATCATGCAACCTTCTCCCTGTCAGCTTTCCGTTAAAAATAAAAATCTATTCCTTGTAAGACACAGCACGTTAATATCACGCTAATCCTTTTCTGGCAATGATGTCATTCACATATGGGTTGTCTTTCTCGTTGTAACCTCGGACTGGATTAGAGTTTCTTTAGTTCTGTTGAGATTTCACCGGCCGTCATAGATTGGATTACAATAAATCAGCAGTGAAGACAACATTTCAGACTTTGGTGAGCAATTTGTCTATAATATGCATGCCTTCCTGTTGAAAAAACAAACCCAAAACCAATGAAATTTGCATTACAATAAATCAGTTTCATTACGTTGGAAGACAACAATTCCGAAACTATTCAAGAGTCTAAATAGATAACCATTTAAGTGTATGATTCCAAAATATGTACTCTTACTAAAGTAAAGATTTCAGAAATGGCACAAAGCCAAAAGCCTATGCAATCATTAAACACTCAAACATAAGTTTGAATTGATTGTCTCCACCCGCCTGATGCGAGTGATGATATAAATGTAAGGATAAAATTTGAACCCTGACTCTTTGAACCTTACTTTTTCCTACACGTCCCGAGTATATTTTTCAGTTAGTCCTTGTGCTGATTGGTTAATCTAAATACAGAATACACTCAAAATAAGTGACGTAGTACCTTTCCGCGACCTTCACACAGTGTGCTTTGTGTATATATAAAGGAACGAAGGCACTTATGACGCTCAGGTCGCTCTCGGATGTCATAGAATACAACCAAAATAAGTGACGCTGACCTTCACAGTGCGCTCGGTGTATTCCACAGGACTCTCGGGTTCACAAGGGTCAGAAGAAGCAGCAAGATGAAAAGACATGTAAGAGAGTAACAGAAATGAGGAGGCGAAATAACTAAGTGACAACTCCACTAATAAAGACAAAACAAACATGTAACGTTTCATTAACCCTTCGTCAGACAACGAGAAATATCTAGAATCTAGATCGTCCTCAGGCATCACACGACAAAGAAGATGACTATAGATCTAGATCTATAAGCAATTTTTAAAAAGATAAATAACGTAAACAACAAAGAGATGTTGTGAACTATCTAAATAGCTGTGAATAGTAGTACTTAGTTCTAGATTCTAGCTCTTTGTTGTCTAACTTATACCAAAAAAGTGTTTGTTTTGTCCTTATTAGTGGAGTTGTCACTTATTGATTTCTTCACTCCACTGTGGCTCCTTCACAGAAACCCACCAATAACTTCCGAATGGTTCGTTACTGTCGCGTCCTCAACTCACCTGTTTGGCCATTTTTCCAACTCATCCAAACCGATGGTCATAAAGTCTTCCAACTCATTGGCTTTGGCTTTGGCATCCTAGGAGGGGGATAAGAGAAACGATAGAGGAAATGTGTAAACAATGATAGCCTAAGACATGAATAAAGATAAAGATGGATTTATAGGCCATATTATGGCACAAGTGCTGGCTCATCGACTGTACATCATTTATCCCCCAGGAGGTCATTTCATTCAATCAAAGTTATTCTCAACTCCCTGAGGAGCAAAGGGTGCAGCACCCTGTTAGGCGTTTCGTACTAACACAAAACAGGATCTTTCTCTACCTATAGCTGGGTACTTGTTCATATCTGAGTCAATGAGCTAAGTGAGGAAGGCAGAGTGAAGTACCATTCCTACTAATATAACGTCGTTAAAAAACACCTAGATCAGCCATGGATTTTGAACCAGAGATTACAGACTCATTACACTACAGTTTCATTACAAAAACTCTAATATGAGTTTTTAAACAATTTCCTCTCCATTGCTCCTCCATTTATAGCATTTACAACACATTTAATCTCAATGCCAGGATAGCTTTTTTATATTTTGGTACGACTGACAAGAAAACATTGAACAAACAAACATTCCTAAGTACTTCAAACTTTTCATCCATCTCCGTTCTTATATTCCTGTCTGTCTAAACTGAAGAAGTGGGTGTGCCAGCAGAACCATCAGGCAGATGTTCGCACGCCCCACACCAGGATTACTGTAAGACATCTCATACTTGTGAGACCAGTGTGTTGTTACAATGGAAAAAAAATAAAAATATCCAGGGTCACATCTAAACATGGTCGTGAAATGAAATGATACATTAGACACATCAGAATTCTCCTACTCTTTTGTCTAGAAGGCACATGATAACAAGTAAAAACAATTGCATGGAAAGAATAACATTATACTCGCACTGTCCTCTACAGCGAGTTCCCTCAGGGTCATTGTGGCCCATGGAGTCAAAATCTCATTCTAGTTTCTATAGCATGAAGCGAAAAATGTGATAGTACTGCTAGTACTAGTATATTGCATCATGGATTGGAGTCAATCCAGTCTTCCTGGAAACGGACGCTGGGCTGTCGCAGGTTCTTACTCCCAAGCAGGTTCTGATAATGTATATGTCTTTTAATAATTATATGTCTTTCCCTAAAAGAACACAGTGTCAAATCTAGCATTGTCAGGATTCAAACCCTGACATTGACATCCTGATCCTCAGTCCGGCGATCAGAAAGACACTAGGTCACAGACATAGTTCTTGTCACCAAGGTGCAAATGAGTACTGGCATCAGCTGGAGAGTAAAATCAGCAACAAATTCGAGTTCTCTCTAGGAAGCCATGTAATTTCATCTGCATTGCTTCACGCTATGGAAACTGGGATAACCTCCAACTGTAACGACCATAAATGGGCTTGAAGGAATTTTACTTTTCTTTTCTTTTGCTGTCTACAAACCTCGATGACATGCTTGGGAAAATGGGCCAGCTCTGCCACATGGATTC
Source organism: Doris montereyensis (assembly GCA_037039925.1). Taxonomy (NCBI): domain Eukaryota; kingdom Metazoa; phylum Mollusca; class Gastropoda; order Nudibranchia; family Dorididae; genus Doris; species Doris montereyensis. Next base: position 4,592 of record JAXRKP010003353.1, on the reverse strand, counting down.
CAAAGCTCTGGTCACACACACCTGTGTAGAAGGAAAGAGGAAGGGCAGGTAAAAAAGAAGTATGAGAGAAAACACATAGGTATGCAGGTAACAAATCAGAATTAAAAATCAAAACATTTGCACAGTTCTGCATGTCAGCTATGCATAACTTGTCACTGTAAAGCACTCAAGAGGTTAATCTGGGTATTGATGATGAGCGATACAGAAATGTATATTATTATTTTCTATTATTTTGACTGATTTCACATTTGACCCCGAGGCACAAGTTCACCACTCCTCCTGTTTGTATGGAAGCGGATGCACAATTCATAGAAGAATTTACATTGAAAGATTGATGCTATTATCTAAGGCTGGTAAGAAGAGGAAAATGTTGACTGCTTTAAGAATCGGAAGCTTGTTTGTTTGTTTGTATGTTTGTTTTATTGAAATTTACCACGTCCACCATTGGTGAATTAATAGGAAACAGCAAGAAAAAAGAGAAGTGGAAGAGTAAAAAGAAAGAAGAAGAACCTATCAGCAACGCCCGCATACCGCTCGCCGACCAGAAGCAAATGACCATATGTTAAGTCAAAGGTGAAGTCTACACACCTCCTCAACACATACACTCACACACCCATGGGCTACAAAAACTAAAATAAATAACGTACACAAGAACGACAAAATACAGGTGTGAGTACATCAATCTTTTAAAAACTTTAAACCCAAAATAGGCAACCCCCTTTCTTATTTTCACATTTTAGTTAATCAATCGTTTAATCCTCACCTGGTTTGACCCTGTACAACAACGTCAAGGTATCATGGGAGGTCAAGGCTGTCACGTGAATGTTGTTGACAGTTTCAACCACATCTGCCAAGGCAGTGAGCTCATGAAAGTGAGTCGCGAATAAACAAAATGCCTGGATCTTTGTTGCTATGTATCTGATGATGAACAATTACGTAAATTTATATATTTCAATATATACATAAATAAACATACACACGTATTGATGAACTCCTAACATGATGGTAAAAACAAATGCCTTTTTGTCCATTTTGTTTCTCACATTGATGTTTCAAAATCTTTTATACATTACTATTCTATAAACCCCCATCTGTTCCCAAATTCGACTGTGTTTGTCTCAAAGATATATAAAGAAAATAAGTGTCATAATTACTTAAGATTGTTTTGATTTATATGATAAAAAGACAAGCAATGCTATTAAAAAGAAAAACTATACAGATGAAATTCGAAGAAAAACAAACTATGTTAAAAACTGTGAAGAAAAAAGGGATGAAAAAAGGAAAGAAATACATATCATTCATTTTTACATTTATGGGTCTTCCGATGGTATTTTTTGGGTCCATTCTGAGGCTTAAAGAAATTCAAAAATAAAAAAGCTGATATTTATGGTGTAGAACTAGGCACAAGGAGAAAATTGATATTTACTCAGAAATGGCCCAGGCGAGACCAAAGCCATCATACGTTGAAGTTCCTCTTCCAAGTTCATCAATGATGATGAGTGAATCTGACGTAGCGCTCTGAATGAAAAACATTTTTTTAATTACAAAATTTCACTGTTGCAAATACTATACATTGAATTGTTTACAAATTCACATTCACTGCTTATTGAATTCTAATGTGAACTGTAACTTTTCAAGCCAAATTTCTTGAATAGATAAAAGTAATCACAAGCAAATATGTGCACAAGAAAAGTTGGGCAAGAGAATTTAAATTTTGAACACAGAAACAATTGGGTAGAATTTAAAAAATACAAATCAGTAGAAATGACTGTGTAAGCTATTGTATATCTTGACTGTATGTCAATAGCATAAGTCTGCAATAAATTACAATTCAACTTTGTACTGGTTGATGTAGAACATCTTTGGAAAATAAAACATTAAACTTCCCTTCTCTGAAGAAAACCCTTAATAAAAACACTCATAAATCTAAAAATCAAAACTTTCTTATTACATTTCTTTTAAAACACATGCAAACATTGTATAATACACAAGCATTCATAAACATAAAAGGGTCTAGAAAAAATTATGGTGTATTTCCCAAGCAAAATAATTTTGTGGGCTATGAGTTTTGCTCTAGCCCAGTTTAAAACTCTGGATTTGTTTGTGTCATTGGAATTTATGCTGCCCACCGTATGTAGTTATCTCAGTGTGTTATAGGAGCTAAAAATGGCTCCGTAGACAAATGGAAAATATAACATTTTACTCTTGAATGTCTTCAAAATTTTCAACATAATTTTCATTCACTTACAATAAAATGCAAACATGAGCTTTGAAGTCCCAGGGAAAATTTCTTAAAATTGTTACTTTATCTTATTTTTTTTTTACCCTTAGAATAGAAGCCGTTTCCAGCATTTCTGCCATGAACGTAGAGACGCCTTTCAACTGGGAATCACCCGCCCCAACACGAGCCAAGATGGAGTCAACAATAGAAATCTCTGCCTTCGTACAAGGAACAAAACAGCCCAACTGTGCCATCAGAACGCAAACTCCCGCCTGAAACAATAAAGTCAATCAAATTAAATAATATTTCAGTGTTGAGAATGAATTAAAAGAATTTTTCAACAGGAAACATATTTGTATCAAAAGATTGAGGGAAGGTGAGTGATTCCGGTTGGCCTAAAGTTCCATTTGCTTTTTTAGTTCAGAAAAGGTATCAAATCTGGACATTAGAGATCTGAGAGAAGATAAGTATATAAGATGTATTTTTTAGAGGATATATAATGCTCCTTTGTTAAAGATCCCATGAATGTTTACAGGGCAGTGTGGGCAAAATTTGTTTAAAATCCTACTGAAAATCCTGAAATCACCTTACTTGTGGATGTGGTTAAAATCAAATCAAATTGCATTTTTCTTGACTTTTGTCCTTGTGAGACTAAAACTAAAACATCTATGTCATATCCTTATTTGGTACTGACTGCAATAGCCATGACATACATGTATGGAGACCTTTTTGGTTTACCAGTGACATGAACACTTTAGGGGTGGGGTAATAAAAATGCCGTTTTTGTACATTCACGGTATATACTATTTTCTAAAATTCATTAAAAAAAAAACTATCCAAAACATCGAAAAAACACGACGTCACTCTTTAGATATTGAATGGAAAAGACGATCTGCACAGGTTTTGAGTGATTTTATTCATAACTAAAAGGAGAAAGATTTTGAAAATTGAGTCAAAATCCAAGATGGTGGCTGCTTCTATGGCAACCAAAGACGCTACAAACTTTTCAATGATATAGGATGACTGTATTTTGACAGTTACTCATGTACATACTAAAAGCAAAAACCTAAACTGAAAAGCAAAAAAAAATCACTTCAGGTGCCGCCACTTCCCCCCTTAACACAGCACTTATGGTCAAGCATTAAACTACAGCATAAGCAAAAGGTCAGAAAATTGATACATACATGATGTTACAATAATTTCCCTTCAATATTGCGGATACTTACAGATCTTATGTATGTAGATTTTCCTCCCATGTTCGGGCCAGTGATTATGTGAAACATTTGTTTACCTGGGAAGCGAATTTATTATAAAAAGTTAGTTTGAACAATAAAAGAAAAAGTGATAGAGAGAATCCTAACTTTCTAAATATCATCCAGGATTAAATTCACTACATATTTTTTCTTTCTTTCTTTCTTTATCAGTTCCCATTCTACTTTCCGATGTATGGGTCTAGATGCCCAAAATGATCTTTCTCAAGGCTGCCCTGTCCTGATATTTTCTGTTCCCTTCCATGTAAGTTAAATTTCTTTGTTTAAATGCCTCTTTTATATCTTCTTCCCACTTTCTCCAAGATCTGCCTTTTGGCCTTTTACCTTGGGTTTTACCACTGTATACTGAATTAGCTATTCTGTTGTCATTCATTCTGTTTACATGCCAAAACCATCTCAGTTGATTTGTTTCTATATTAGTTTTTGTGCCATCTGTTTTGGTGTGATCTTTTATTGTTGTGTTTCTGATTTTTGTCTCGTTTAGTTTTCCTACTATTCGTCTTAGATATTTCATTTCAGCTGCTTGTACCCTACTGTATTCCCTACTGTCTAAGGTCCAGGTTTCACTGCCATAGAAGATAGTAGGACAATAAACTGTGTTGTATACTGCCATTTTGGTTTTTTGTTGACAATTCTTGTTTATCTATCAATACCTTTCCTAGATGGCTACATATTTTCACTGTCATAAAATTACCTTTTTCAAAAGTGGCATCATTGGGAATGAAAGCTACATCATCCTGCATCTCTAGACACGGGATGCCTTGCTTCCTCCAAACGTAAACTTCCTTCACCTGAATAAAAACAAAATAAAAAATCAGAAAAATAGTTTTTTTATGCGACAGACAATGTGTGTTCAAGTACTTAATTAAATCAATAACACATATATCCCTTATAACCTTTGTTCCAGCGTTGAAAAAAAAATGATATGAAATAGAAAAAAAATAATAACCATGTTCTTCACCTTTAGAAAACAATTTTGGACGAACAAAAGGTATTGGCGCACACTCTGAAGCCACGGAAAAAGAAACCAAGACATCAAGTTGTGCCAACACATCATTGAGTAAACACAGCGGCTCCGTGTAGCCAGCTAGGAAAGAAAG
>JAXRKP010003352.1:10000-12500 GCA_037039925.1 Doris montereyensis | reverse complement strand
CACTATTGATATCATACACTATTGATATCATACACTATTGATATCATACACTATTGATATCATACACTATTGATATCTTTTGATATCATACACTCTTGATATCATACACTATTGATATCATACACTTTTGATATCATATCATACACTATTGATATCATACACTCTTGATATCATACAATCTTGATATCATACACTATTGATATCATACACTATTGATATCATACAATCTTGATATCATACACTCTTGATATCATACACTATTGATATCATACACTATTGATATCATACACTATTGATATCATACACTCTTGATATCATATAATCTTGATATCATACACTATTGATATCATACATATCATGATATCATACACTATTGATATCATATATCATACACTTTGATATCATACACTCTTGATATCGTATAATCTTGATATCATACACTATTGATATATCATATCATACACTATTGATATCATAATCTTGATATCTATTGATATCATACAATCTTATTGATATCGTATAATCTTGATATCATACACTATTGATATCATAATCTGATATCATACACTATTGATATCATATAATCTTGATATCATACACTATTGATATCATATAATCTTGATATCATACACTATTGATATCATACACTATTGATATCATATAATCTTGATATCATACACTATTGATATCATATAATCTTGATATCATACACTATTGATATCATACACTATTGATATCATACTATTGATATCATCATTGATAATATTGATATCATACACTATTGATATCATACAATCTTGATATCATACACTATTGATATCATACAATCTTGATATCATACACTATTGATATCATATAATCTTGATATCACACTATTGATATCATACAATCTTGATATCATACACTATTGATATCATATAATATTGATATCATACACTATTGATATCATACACTATTGATTGATATCATACACTATTGATATCATACACTATTGATATCATACAATCTTGATATCATACACTATTGATATCATACACTATTGATATCATACACTATTGATATCATACACTATTGATATCATACACTATTGATATCATATAATCTTGATATCATACACTATTGATATCATACACTATTGATATCATATACTATTGATATCATACACTATTGATATCATACACTATTGATATCATACACTCTTGATATCATATATTGATATCATACACTATTGATATCATACATATTGATATCATACACTATTGATATCATACACTCTTGATATCATATAATCTTGATATCATACATTGATATTGATATCATACTATTGATATCATATCATACACTATTGATATCATACACTATTGATATCATACACTGATATCATACACTATTGATATCATACAATATCATATCATACACTATTGATATCATACACTAATCTTGATATCATACACTATTGATATCATACACTATTGATATCATACACTCTTGATATCATATAATCTTGATATCATACACTATTGATATCATACACTATTGATATCATACAATCTTGATATCATACACTATTGATATCATACACTATTGATATCATACAATATTGATATCATACACTATTGATATCATATAATCTTGATATCATACACTATTGATATCATATAATCTTGATATCATACACTATTGATATCATACAATCTTGATATCATACACTATTGATATCATTTTGATATCATACACTATTGATATCATATACTATTGATATCATACACTATTGATATCATACACTCTTGATATCATATACTATTGATATCATACACTATTGATATCATACACTATTGATATCATACAATCTTGATATCATACACTATTGATATCATACACTATTGATATCATACAATCTTGATGTCATATACTATTGATATCATACACTATTGATATCATACACTATTGATATCATACACTTGATATCATACACTATTGATATCATACACTATTGATATCATAATCTTGATGTCATTATTGATATCATATAATACTATTGATATCATATACTCTTGATATCGATATACTCTTGATATCATCATATCATAACAGTCATACACTGATATCATATAATCTTGATATCATATACTATTGTATCATACACTAATATCTATTTGATATCATACACTCTTGAACTATTGATGTCATACACTATTGATATCATCATATACTATTGATATCATCATATTGATATCATATTAACAATTGATATCGTATACTATTGATATCATTCCATATCATGTATTCTATTGATATTATATAATCTTGACAATATTGATATCATAACATTGTTTACACTTTCCATTTCCTGATATCATCTATTGATATCATACAATGGGAGTAACATGCGTTCTTGATATGTTAACCATTTCCTGTATTAACATGTATCACAATGATTCATTTCCTGGAGGTCAATATTTAAAATGCGTTTCATTCCATTTCCTGTATTCTATCACAA
>JAXRKP010003352.1:0-5000 GCA_037039925.1 Doris montereyensis | reverse complement strand
TGCACGTTAAAGATCCAATGGCTGTTTACAGGGCAGTCAAGGCAAAATTAAAAACCAGACATAAAACCCCGAGATCACCAGCTGTGGATGTGGGTAAATCAAATCAAACAAAATTTGTAAAAAGCTGAAACGAGATGCCTGTTTTGAACAGTACACCTCTTGAATCTTGAGTCTTAAATCTTGAATCTTGAATCTTGAATCTTGAATCTTGAATCTTGAATTTGGAATCTTAAATCTTGAATCTTGACTTAAATCTTGAATCTTGAATCGTGAATCTTGAATCTTGAGTCTTAAATCTTGAATCTTGAATCTTGAATCTTGAATCGTGAATCTTGAATCTTGAATCGTGAATCTTGAATCGTGAATCTTGAATCTTGTACCTTCATAAATCTTGAATCTTGAATCTTGAATCATATTGAAACTTGAATCTTGTACCTTCATATTGAAACTTGAATCTTGAATCTTGTACCTTCATATTGAAATCTTGAATCTTGTACCTTCATATTGAATCTTGAATCTTGTACCTTCATATTGAAACCTTGAATCTTGAATCTTATACCTTCATATTGAATCTTGAATCTTGTACCTTCATATTGAAACTTGAATCTTGAATCTTGTACCTTCATATTGAATCTTGAATCTTGTACCTTCATATTGAAACTTGAATCTTGAATCTTGTACCTTCATATTGAATCTTGAATCTTGTACCTTCATATTGAAACTTGAATCTTGAATCTTGTACCTTCAGATTGAATCTTGAATCTTGTACCTTCATATAATCTTGAAACTTGAATCTTGAATCTTATACCTTCATATTGAACCTTGAATCTTGAATCTTGTACCTTCATATTGAAACTTGAATCTTGAATCTTATACCTTCATATTGAAACTTGAATCTTGAATCTTATACCTTCATATTGAAACTTGAATCTTGAATCTTATACCTTCATATTGAAACTTGAATCTTGAATCTTATACCTTCATATTGAAACTTGAATCTTGAATCTTATACCTTCATATTGAACCTTGAATCTTGAATCCTTGCCCGATTACGACCGCTCCTATCATAACGCAAACATCGTATCAGTGTCTATTAGAGCTCATTTACTTTCGAAATTACCCTTACTTTTGTTGCTTTGAGGAAGCGAAGAGTAAATCAAATTCACATTGCTTTTACCGGTTATCGAACCGTTACTGTTTTTACAGACGAAATGAAATAGAAATATATAACTGTTATAAGGGGTAGATTAATAATATTGTACTTGAACATTTGCAGTTTGTGTTGTCTATAGACAATTCTCCTTATTTTCCCATTTCCTGTTTCTGTATTGACTTCCTGTTCCTGTATGTGGTTTTCGGTTCACCACTCTATTGTTTGACCCTAAGCTTTGTTTTAAGTTGATTAAAGCCTGGATTATTTTATCTACTTTCGCAATCAAAAAGCCCTTGTTACATCAATAACTACGTCTCAAAGATCGGTCCAATCAAAAGGCAGTTTATCCAAAAGGTCGGTCCAATCAAAAAGGTAGACTATCTAATAGGTCGGTCTAATCAAAAAGGCAGACTATCCAATAGGTAGGTCCAATCAAAAAAGGCGGACTATCCAATAGGTCGGTCCAATCAAAAAGGCAGACTATCCAATAGGTCGGTCCAATCAAAAAGGCAGACTATCCAATAGGTCGGTCCAATCAAAAAGGCAGACTATCCAATAGGTCGGTCAATAAACAAAAAGATAGACTATCCAATAGGTCGGTCCAATCAAAAAGCTAGAGTAGACTATCTAATAGGTCGGTCTAATCAAAAAGGTAGACTATCTAATAGGTCGGTCCAATCAAAAAGGTAGACTATCCAATAGGTCGGTCCAATCAAAAAGACTATCTAATAGGTCGGTCCAATCAAAAAGGTAGACTATCTAATAGGTCGGTCCAATCAATCTAAAGGTTTGTCTAATCAAAAAGGTAGACTATCTAATAGGTCGGTCCAATCAAAAGGTAGACTATCTAATAGGTCGGTCTAATCAAAAAGGTAGACTATCTAATAGGTCGGTCTAATCAAAAAGGTAGACTATCTAATAGGTCGGTCTAATAAAAGGTCGGTCGGTCAATCAAAAAGGTAGACTATCTAATAGGTCAGAACGATATTAATGGCCCTTTAAGCCCGGATGGAAGCAGAATGATAGGTTCGTGGATATACGTATTTTGTGGAGTGGTGAGTGAGAGAACTTTTCCTCATTCGTTTGAACTCAAGGTTGTAACCACATACCATGTATCAGGCAGATAATACGCTCCCGATTTGTGTGTGTGTGTGTGTGTGTGTGTGTGTGTGTGTGTGTCGAAGGACAGGAGGTCAAGGGGGAGGGGCGGAGGTGGTAGTAGGGCCGCGGATTTAAAAATCGAAATGTTATCGCCTACAGCATTAGATCAAAGTGGCAACTATTAATGACCTAATTTAGCTTTCGACAGCAATGGGTCACAGAATAGAATAGTAATCAGTTTGTACAAAAATAGCTTTTTTTACATCAGATCTAAATTGTTGTGTTTGAAGTCAGCTTCTTTGAGGAGAATATTTTTTTCTTGCTCTTAACATTCGTTTTTTGTTGTTGTCGCCGTTAATGTTTTTGTTGCTATTGCTGCTGCCGCCGCCGCCGCCGCTGCTGCTGCTGTTGCTGCTGCTGCTGCTGATACTACTACTACTACTGCTACTACTGCTGCTACTGCTACTGTTATTGTTGTAATGTAATTCTTGTGTGGCCATCGATGTTTTGCAGATGGAGAGATAACGAATTAAAATACGAGTTGCTCATGTTGGTGGTTTATTAAATAAAAACACGCACGAATGACAGGCTTTCCTAGAATGGAAAGATGAGGCACGTTGAGAGATCATATTACTATTGTGGAGAAAACATTTTTAAAATAATTCCTTCAATACCATTATGGCCCATAAAGGCGGAGCTTATCCGGTTTCTATGGCGTGAAGCAGAACAACATGACGTGATAATTGAATAATCATCTCCTGGCCAGGCCGCTAGTCTAACACAGAATTTTACTCTCAAGCTATTGCTTGTACCCCCACCACCACACCACTTACCCCCCACCCCGACCATTGGCATTTAGGTAAAGGAGGGAAATGCGTGTCTGTCTGTCTGCCTTTGCCATGGAAGAAGACAACACTCGAACTAGTTTGTTACGATTCGAACCCGGGGACCTCATGATCTCAAATCTGTCAGCCTAGCCACTCGGCCATAGATGAATGACACATAATGTGAAATTTATAATTTTAAATGTTTGTCTTTGGCATGTCTAGATCACTTTATAATCTATTTTTTTATCCTTTTACGCATAATGTGAAATTTATAATTTTAAATGTTTGTATCTGGTATGTCTAGATCACTTTATAATCTATTTTTATCCTTACGCATAATGTGAAATTTATAATTTTAAATGTTTGTCTCTGGTATGTCTAGATCACGCTTATAATCTATTTTTATCCTGGTACGCATAACTGTAAATTTATAATTTTAAATGTTTGTCTCAGCCCATGTCACAGAGTCCTCAATCTATAATCTATTTTTATCCTCACGCATAATGTCATAGCATTAATTTTAAATGTTTGATCTGGCATGTCTAGATCACTTTATAATCTCTTTCAATCCTTACGCAAAAATTTATAATTTTAAATGTTTGTCTGGCAAAATTCCTAGAACTTTTCAATCTATTGGCGATGCTAACGCTTAATGTGAAATGTATAATTTTAAATGTTTGTCTCTAACAGAAAAGATCACAAGTCTCATCTATTTCGATGACTTAATCAGACAAGAGAAAATTGTAAAATGTAAAAAGCGACTTGTTCAGCCCAAGGGTGCACAGAGTTCTCATTCTACAACTCTGTCTGTCTCTGTCTAAAGCATTAATCTTATGAATAATGTCTGTCTGTATGATAACTATTTTATACTGTCAAACAATTTTTGTTGCTTGCTCTATTCCTCTGTCTCAGTCACACTGGCGATGTCTCAACTCGGTGAAATGCAATAGAATTGCTTCGCTGATAACAGAAAAGGTCACAGGTCTCATAATGTGATGACAGTAATCAGACAAGAGAAATGAAAAAAATGAAAAACGACTATGTCTCTTTCTGTTTGTCTTCTTCTCTGTTTCTGTCTTGTCTGATTATCTGTTTCACTCTCTTCTGTCTCTCTGTTGGTCCTGTTCTTCTGTCTGTCTCTCTTTCTCTCTCTCACAGAGAGAGAGAGAGACTTTGTTTTCTGTTTGTTTCTTTCTGAGAGAGAGAGAGATTACAGAGACAGAGACAGACTGACAGACCTGAAAGTCCTGTCTGTCAAACTGACAGACACAGACAGAGAGACAGACAGAGAGAGACACAGACAGAGAGACAGAGAGAGAGAGAGAGAGAGAGAGAGAGAGAGAGAGAGAGAGAGAGAGAGAGAGAGAGAGACAGACAGACAGACAGAGAGACAGAGAGAGAGAGACAGAGACACAGACACAGACAGAGAAACAGACAGAGACACAGACAGAGACAGAGACAGAGACAGAGAGAGAGACAGAGAGAGAGAGAGAGAGAGAGAGAGAGAGAGAGAGAGAGAGAGAGACAGAGAGAGACAGACAGACACAGACACAGACACAGACACAGACACAGAGAGAGAGAGACAGACAGACAGAGACAGACAGACAGACAGTCAGGCAGACAGACAGAGACAGACAGAGACAAATAGTCAGGGAGATAGAGACAGAAAGACAGACAGAAAGACAGACAGACAGAGACAGAGACAGAGACAGAAATAGAGAGACAGAGAGACAGAGAAAGAGACAGCTAGACAAACAGATGCGAAGGCAGAGAGGGAACCGGAGACGGGCCCATCAAATTTAAAGCCATCAATCAATTGATTTGAATTGAGCTGTGTGGCATCGTGCTGTATAATGGAATGAGCCAAATTAAACCAGTTTTGATCGATTTAACGTCTACAGCACGTTGGGTTGGGTTTT
>JAXRKP010003351.1:0-17004 GCA_037039925.1 Doris montereyensis | reverse complement strand
CTTCCACAGCATGCTTTTCTACCTCTCACCTCCGTGTACTTGGCCTGCAAACTTTTGACTGAGTTTGCGGAGCTGTGTGGAGTCCCCTTGCTCCCGCAGTGGCTTGCTCCAGTTCTATCTGTAGCTGGTGTATATGGTTGACTGGAGTTTGGCCAGTTCTTCATAGGCCAACTTGTTCTTGGCTTCCACCATGTCGCTAAGCGCAGTTTCCACTTTCTGCTGAGTGTTCTAGGGAGAATAACATCCTTTATAATATGACCACAGGGAAAACAAAAGTTATGATATCAAAATTTATGTTTTACAATAATAATAATAATAAATACAATGATAATAATAATATGATAAAAATAATAATAATAATAATAATAATAATAATAATAATAATAATAATGATAATAACAATGATAATAATAGTAATAATAATGTGTTATTCCCTACTTGATGATGTTGCAGTGAGCCGAGGCGTTCCAGCATCTGAGCTTTGTCCCTGCTCAAGCCGAGTACAGTGGAACGTAACGACTCCGCCCTCCACGCAGCTGGCCTGGAGTTCGGTTTGTAAGGCGGGACCTTTCCATCATCAGCGTGTCCACAGTCTGATTGACCTGCATTTATTAAGGATAAAAAAGAAGGATTTATTAAAAGTCTGTATACCCGCACAACAACAGTTCCATGTTACACATAAACCAGACCTGCAATTAATGCCAACTTCAGCAGGCAACTGAAGAAACGAAACCTGGTTTTGAGATGGGAAAGGAGAGTACCGCAATCGGCAAGGAAAGACAAGTTTTTCAGTTATAAGCGAAATTGTAGATACACTACTGAGACCTTACAAACAGCTGTCTGAGGCATATTATACGTACATTGCTTGATTAACCATCAGCAATGCAAACCTTCATGAGAAGACCAAGCAAATCCCAGCTGAGGAGATTTAAAGAGAAGGAAGAGGAGATGGGCTGGCCATCTAATGAGAAGACAGACCACAACCAACAAAGCCACCAGACAAAATTCTAACATGGAGCCCAGCAAGGGAAAAGATCAAGAGGGCCACAAAGAATGACCTAGAGGAGAGAGATAGAGACAGAGATGCCAAGACCAAGGAAAACCTGGGGAGAGTTTCGCAGGTGAATAACGAAGGACTGCCGATCTGTCTTTTGTTGGCGGGGTCGCCCCAGCAGGAGATGAGAGGGCAAAGAAGAACAAGAAATCAGACCTAGAGAATGACTTATAACCAACACAAACAGGCAGTCAAAATTCCTTTGTGTAGCACAATAGTGTGAAGCAAAGGATAAGACCACCAACAATAACAACAGCAGACTTAAAAAGGGTGGACTAACGCAATACATGAAAATGTGACAAAGATGACCAAAAATGCTGGAACAATAAAAATAACGCCAACCATTCACGTAATGCAATACACGATATGAAAATGGAAACGTATAGCTGCACCACTAGCCAAGAATGGCACATGATGAATGAATCCACACAAGTAAGTGAATGCAATGAATTCACGACAAGTTAGTGAATGTTCACCAACAGTACATCAGTTATCAGCCAGCAGGCTATTTCATTCATTCTCAATTCTCCATGAGGGCACATACAGGACAGCAGCATGTTAGGTATCTCGCATGCACAGTGCACAACAGATCAAGGTATGCCTCTACCTGTAACGAGGGGTACTCATTCTCGCCTGAAGGACGAGTGGGAACAGCAAGGAGCGAAGTATCTTTCTTAATATGAGTATGACATCATTTAAAAACTCCTGAGCCAGCCAAGGGTTTGGAGTCAGTGTCGCCATGAGCATGAACTCTCAACGCTGCCGTTTCATCATAATGCCTGTATTAATAATAAAACTAGCAGCGTTCTTAGTTTCATAAGTAACAGCAGAAATTAATAGATGTAATAACGATAATATACACAGTTTTATGCTTCACCTGACAGACAAAATGAGACACAACGTTAAAATAAAATAATTTAAAAAGGGGTGGAACAGGAGGAGGAAGAGATAGAGTAGAGACGATAGCAAAAGGAAGAAGAAAAAGAAGATAAAAAAAAGAAGAAACAAAAGACAATACTAAGAGAAAGAAAAAAAACGTCAGAAAGAAAAAGAGAGAGGGGAGGGAGAGAGAGGAGAGAGAGAGAGAGAGAGAGAGAGAGAGAGAGAGAGAGGAGAGAGAGAGAGAGAGAGAGAGAGAGAGCAGCGAGAGAGAGAGAGAGAGAGAGAGAGAGAGAGAAAAGAGAGACGAAGAGAAGAGAGAGAGAGAGAGAGACAGACAGACAGACAGAGACAGAGAGACAGAGAGAAGAGAGAGAGGGGGGGGGGGGAGGAAGAGAGAGAGAGAGAGGGAGGAGGGAGAGCGAGAGAGAGAGAGAGAGAGAGAGAGAGAGAGAGAGAGAGAGAGAGAGAGAGAAGAGAGAGAGATGAGAGAGAGGGGGAGAGAGAGAGAGAGAGAGGAGAGAGAGAGAGAAGAGAGAGAGAGAGAGAGGAGAGAGAGAGGGGAGAGAGAGGGAGGAGAGGGGAGAGAGAGAGAGGAGAGAGAGGGAGAGGGAGAGAGAGAGAGGGAGAGAGAGAGAGAGTGAGAGAGAGAGAGGAGAGAGAGCGAGAGAGAGAGAGAGAGAAGAGAGAGAGAGAGAGAGAGAGAGAGAGAGAGAGTAGTGAGAGAGAGAGAGAGATAGAGAGAGAGAAGAAGAGAGAGAGAGAGAGACGAAGAGAGAGAGAGAGAGAGTGACAGACAGACACACAGAGAGAAAGTAAAAATGAAAACTAATATAGGGGGAGAGGAAAAGAAAAAAACGGACCTCATCCATTTTGTACCCATCATTTCAACTCCCTTCATTGCTCAGGAGACAAAATGGAGCGGTGTCAGGGGGGAAATTGGAAAGTTTACCTTTTCAAGGGATGTTTTTGAAAACCAAATGCAGCTGCTTTATGCAGCCATGTCACTTATATCACTCAAACAAAAACTATTGAATACGCTGTCTTAAGCATGTAAATTCTATGGGTACATGACATATTATATAGCTGGAACAAACCAGGGAAAGACCACATCCATTTTTTCTACTATCATTCTAATGCCTTCACTGTTCAGGAGACAAAACATAGCAGCCGGGAGAAATTGAAAGTTTACCTTCTGAAGTGAAATACTATATAGCATGCACAAAACAAGTCTGACCCTAGCTCCGGTAAATTGTACAGGCTAATGACATATAACAAAATATATATTATGTACAAACTGGCCCGGTGTGAACTTAAGTGCATATCTGATATGACAGTGAAGGCATCAAACGTGTAAAAAAAAGATGAACAACGTCCTATCTTACCTCTTCCAGGTAAACCTCCTTGTCTCTGAGCACGTGCGTTTTTTCACTCTCCATGGCTTCCAGCTGGCTTTGAGTGCCGCTAGCTCCAGTTCAAGACCATCGGCCGCAGAGAGCTGAACTCTGGTTCTTCTGAGAGAGGCTCTGCTTGACGGATTTTAATTCCTTCTTCGACACTCTCCTGGGATAATAAGATAAAAGATAGCTTCATTTATTTCAAAACATAGATCATGATAAATCTCCACATCCATAACTAGAATTGATGTAGATTTAAGACTTAAGATCTAGATCTTTCTAGACTGACAGATAGGGTGAAACATCAGTTTTGATTTGTTGTTTTGTGTCTCGATTTTTATTTCTTTATTTCTTCCAGTTCATTTTGTTACACTTTTTCTAATTGTTTGTTCCATTCAAATATACAGAGTCATTTAATTTGATAGCCATCCATCTGTACATATGACGCACACTTATAACGAATTCTGAGATGGATGATGTATTATAGGTAAAGAGAAGAATATTTTTAAACATGATATATTTAATGAATATTAACGAATTTCACCATCCCAATATGAAATCACTAACATTTTTCCAGGAAATTTTAATTCATCATGAAGTATGATTTACATTCTTTTGTTCTTTTCTCTTGATGGACTTTTCAGCTTTTTCCTTGTCAGCTTTCATTTGACAAAAGTCGGATTCCAAGGCAGATTTCTCGCACTAATCCAAAAAAGGACAGACTAGACCAATAGAAATGCAGTTAAATATAAGTATCCTAGCAATATTACACTGTTCACAAAAAGTAACGCATATTACATCTATGTGATCTTCTAAAAATCCCTTTCTATGCTAACGCTTCAGATTTTGCAAGAGCGCCATTTGTTATTAGAGTGGTTCTTTTCAACCAATTTTTTACTCCAATTCTATTACAGTCAATCAATCAAAGTATGAGGATTTCATTTCCCCTGATGTTGTCTTTTTTGTACTTTTAGTTTTTGAGATATGATCTGATATGCATTTCTTTTTGTGAACACTTAAGTATAATAAACGTATTTAAAGAGACCTTTCTTCACACTCTGCCAATCGTAGGCTCAAAGGAAAATAAAACAGTTGGTACTACTATTCGCCACAACGTTTTAATTCTTCACGTCAACATAACCAAAATAGGTTCAGATACTTCATCCCGACAGTGATGTCATAACCAAAATAAGTTCAGATACTTCATCCCGACAATAATGTCATAACCAAAATAAGTTCAGATACTTCATCCCGACAATAATGTCATAACCAAAATAGTTCAGATACTTCGTCCCGACAATAATGTCATAACCAAAATAGGTTCAGATACTTCATCCCGACAGTGATGTCATAACCAAAATAAGTTCAGATACTTCATCCCGACAATAATGTCATAACCAAAATAGGTTCAGATACTTCATCCCGACAGTGATGTCATAACCAAAATAGGTTCAGATACTTCATCCCGACAGTAATGTCATAATCAAAATAGTTCAGATACTTCATCCCGACAGTGATGTCATAACCAAAATAGGTTCAGATACTTCATCCCGACAGTGATGTCATAACCAAAATAGGTTCAGATACTTCATCCCGACAGTGATGTCATAACCAATATAGGTTCAGATACTTCATCCCGACAGTGATGTCATAACCAAAATAGGTTCAGATACTTCATCCCGACAGTAATGTCATAATCAAAATAGTTCAGATACTTCATCCCGACAGTGATGTCATAACCAAAATAGGTTCAGATACTTCATCCCGACAGTGATGTCATAACCAAAATAGGTTCAGATACTTCATCCCGACAGTGATGTCATAACCAAAATAGGTTCAAATACTTCATCCCGACAGTAATGTCACAACCAAAATAGTTCAGATACTTCATCCCGATAGTGCTGTCACAACCAAAATAGTTCAGATACTCTGTGCAACCTAAATAAGCATAGTTTGATACGCTTGGAAAAGGCAGATCTATACTTAAAGGGGTTACAAAGAAGAAAACATAGACCCGTCTTTTATGATAAAGAAATCTAAAATAACAAATCATTAGTTCTAAAAAATCGCTTTCATTTTCCGTTTCCACTGGAATAGCTCCCATGAAATTCCATTCACTTGTGATTTATTGTTAATTCTAACAAGAAAACAAAATCTTCCTTATCTTCATTGTCTGTATACACGTTTCCAGCAAAGATATAATAATCTAGCTAATGGCAGTAAATTTAAAAACATTATGTGACGGGCACCATGTAAAACATATTTTATACCCGGTATCTCAAAATAATACTAATAATAATAATAAATCCCTTGTATAGCACACTTAATCTATTTGGCATACTCTAAAGTGATCCGCAGAACTTGCCCAAATGATTACAAGCGATAAACGTTAATAATATGCTAGCTGGAATAATTTGTTTTAAGACGTGATTTAAAAGTTGTGTAGTTGGTAGAATTTCTGGTCTTTGTAGACAGTGAGTTCCAGACAGTGGGTGCCGCACTAGAGAAAGATCAGTAGACCGAATTTGGTTTTTGACAGCCTCTTTTAAGGTTGTTTGCGTTTGAGGATCTCAGGCTTCTAGCTGAAACGATGGTGTCAATTAGAGCGTCGAGATATTTAGGAGACTGTCCTTGTATGCCTCTGTAGGTGTGACAAGCAATTTCTGAAAGATATTCTCTTCAATGAGTAACCAGTGCAGCAAGTGCAAGACAGGGCTGATGCTCTCATGGTTCTCCAAGTTTTCCGGGTCTTCTACTATTTATAAGGCTTAGATTCTAGCAATTTAAATCTAGAAAATCTACGTGTAAATCTAGCTTTGTTTTTGTTCTTTATCTAGTTTCATACTAAGGAAACCAGAATAAACTCGGGCTCTATGGGTTGTAAGGGCCTTGAAGGAACCTTTGCCTTTGCTTTGCAATGGTCTCTCGGGCTGAACGGAATTTCTTTATCCGTTACTTAATGTGGCAAAGCCGTGACATAGGCCTTGAAAATCGTGTCTCATCAAATGCTTTGACAAATTGTGTTGACGTAATGGCTAAATTAAAAACTGAATGAAATTGACCGATTCTTCATTAATTCTTTGCAAAGATTTTTCCACATGTCTTTTAAAGTACTCCTTGCTTCTTCATGATTTGTCTTCAGGTCACCTAGCTCGGAATCCAAGGCCTGAACTTTAGATTGTAAGAGACGGATCTTTCTTCTTCCAAGCTGCTTTTCCCGACCTGCAAATGAACAGCAAAACAAACATGGTGGACGTTAGGGCCGGAGTTACTGGTGGGTGGGTAATTCCTTTCCTTTATCTTTTATCTTGCTCTTTCTTTTAATTTATCCCGAGAGCACCGCATATTGTGGACGGCATGCTTTCCAATTAAACAAAATGATCACATGACAATAAATACGATGCAAAAGAAAAAATGTATTTGATACACTTCAGTACCATTATATTAGTATTTTTCTGCTGTGTCACACAATTAGGCCTACTAGAAGTCAACATTCTAATGAATATGTAATTTCATATCCTCAATGTGATACATTGACTTAAATTTAAAATTGCACTCAAAAGTTGAGGTAAAATTATTCTTTGAATCAATGGCCTTTGCAAGAAAGCGAAAAGTATTGCTTTTGTTCTAAAGAAACAGATACACCTGTATCAATATTAGGATTGACAAAAATATACATAATCATGTTTCTTTTTAATGATGCACTTTATAATTTTTTTGTTTTGAAATTGTGACAAATTTTCTTTACGGATGAATAAAGTATTTGAATTTGAATTTTATATTGGCATTTACATACTTTCATCAGCAAAATATCAATTTAATGGCTTCTAATGGGAAATGAACAACGATGTTGGCTGAACATTCATAGAGACAGTTTGTCATAATTTCAGAAATTCCTGCAAAGAACTATTCATATCGGAGAGATTCCAAATTTTTTTTATATGGTAGAATGTATACTTGAGTAACAAAAGTTTTAAGCAAAGTCAATTTTTCCAACAAGTCATTCTCAGGTGATCTGACACCTATGAATCATTTAACAAAAACGGTCGAGATAACAGTTTTCTTCACAGGCATTTGACATTAACACCTAAATAAACGTAACATCTTTTTAAATTAAGTAATGCACCATCTATACAAACAAAAAAATATCTTAATCGATATAAAGATAACTTAACGAAAGTTTTCATTTCTGGAAAATGATTACCCTTCCAGAGTTTCCGTTACTTTCTGGGCCTGCTGCAACTGGCTTATCAACTCTGTGTACTGAGACTGCAATCGCCTGGAAATCCTGGGACACAGTGACATTCTCTGACTGGGTCACATTAACGGATAGCATCAAACGATCTGGGTAAAAGCAGAAAAACAATTATTCTACGTCTTAACTATTTACACTGGAGCTTCACAGCCCTTTCATCTGGCCGCTTGATGTGGTACAATATTATGTGTCTAGGTGTACAGCAAAAGCCAACCTCAAATTTCCTACCTCAATGGAAATAAATCCTGCCCTGGAGCTTAAAACACCTCCCAACGGTAAAAACAGGAAAAAAAATGATATTTCAATTCAAGAGCCGGAAGCAAGCCCGAAACAAACAAGCAGAATCTCAGTACACATTATCGATTCAAATTGAATCAAAACCTTTCAAATCAAATGTAATAAAACAATTCTTTTAACATTTAGCTTTTTTGAGTGTTTCAGCCTATTTTCTCTCTCGTGTTCTAAATATAGTTTTCCTATCCTAAAAATATCAAATTTTTGAAGCGCTGGTAGCTCTGTCAGTAGAGCGGCTGTCTGTCACACAGAGAGATTACCCTTAGCTTTGAGTATGGGACTCACTTGAGTTTACCCGTATATCGGAAAAACGCATATGCAGAAGACGATAATAAGAAAGATTACACCTAGATCTTCAACTTTCTCGTTAGAAATTTGGAATGTATCTAATAGTAAATGAAATTTCATGCTATCCAAACGTAAAGGAAGCAATTCAGAGCTATCTGGTTTTTTTTACATTTCTTTTATCATAAAAGACACAAGATCTGTCATTTTTCTTTGTAACCCCTCTTAGAAATAGATTTGATTTGTTGAGGTATCTCCAACTATGTCTTTACCCTACCGCCAATATTGAGAACAGAAATTATTCTTAATTTTTACATTATTGATTCAAAGGATTGCATTTATTGATTCATGGCTATGGATGGTCAAAATGGATGAAATAGCGGTCATGAACGTAAAGAGCAATAGTACTGAAGACCTTATACACAGAATTAAATACATCATTTTAAAACCAAAATTGGATTAATATTTTGGGGTTATATTCAAAATGGGCGCTGACAGTAACACTCAGGAGTTGAGATTGTCAGTTATTATGAAGAAGAAGGAGAAGAAGAAGAAATAGTACAACTTTTTTATGTAACACGTGTTCAGATTACAAGCACAAACCTTTTTCAGACAGCATCAGGTGATAGTTTTCTTCCATCCTTTGCCTTTTGTTTGATTCCTCTAACAACTCATCTTTAGCCTTTACAAGTTCCGCTTTCAAGTTGGCTGAACAAGTGATATTTGTTTTGGTCTGACAAGACAGGAGTAAATATACAATATGAGTCATCTGCTTTGACTTTCTTTTTTCTTTTTCATGGGAAGCATCATTCAGTATTTGAAGGGTCATTTAAATTATGTGCCTATGTCCATTTTCAGGATAAAGCAGGACTGAGAGATAATCCTAGGGAATAAAAGGTAATTGTGCTTCCTGAAAAGTGTGAAAATGATATGATGAAAATACATCACGTTCACACCCGTTTGAAACTTGGAATCCCCAAAGCCAACGGTGCCAAAGTCCATGGTTTTTTGGCATTTTTCACTAAGCGGCGTAATTGTGACTTAGGCACAGCATTGAAAATGACCCCTTCATTCATAATACATGTTCCACATATCATCTCAGATATTTCACTACCGTTCTGATGAACCAATCTATTCTGCTATGAATCCTCCATGACCAGCTTGAAGCGGCATCATTGGCCAAGCGGCTAGACTGTCAGACCGGACGTCATGAGGTTCCAGGTTCGAATCCTAGCAAAGCAAGCCTCAGGAAAGACATTTAAGGCGCATTTTCACGACTCGAACTGAGGTGTGCAAATGGGTATCAACACCAGCTTGGGAGTAAGGACCTGCGATAGACTAGCATCCTGTCCAGGAAGTGATTATTATCACCTCTTCTGCATCATGATATACAAAACCAGGATAAGCTCTATTGGTCGTAATGGCCTGAAAGGAACTTTATTTTCGTTGCTGCACAAGTAAGTAAGGAAGATTTATATTTGAGGGAGACTTCTACTTTAACCCTTCTGTAAAATTTAGCTCTACATGTATAAATGATATCATCCCAACCGTTAACCATTATGTAGCTTAATTTGAAGAAAGGAATGTCCTCAGTTGGAGGACAAGAAAAAATGCATTTTCATAAAACTTGAAAATTTCAGATTGGATAAATTATCTTTGTTTTAATAAAAACTTACCTCCGATCTCAGATTCTCAATTACTGACTCCATGTCCTGAAGTCGAGACAGCAATGTTTTGTGCGATTCCTCTAGACTTGACCTCAAACTTGCTTCCCTTTACAACTCCTCCTTTTGCTCCGATACACCACGTAATTAACTTTTGTTTCACTGCGGTAAGGTCTTCAATTTTCATCTCAAGCTCCGTCTAAGGATTTTAAAAAAAGACTTCTTATTTCTATTATTATATTTACTATTACATATATGTGAAAGATTTAGATAATCCTCTAAGAAAATAAGACATACTAGAAGTGAAAGGAGCAGGCAATGATAAGAAAAAATGACATCAGATTCTAGATCGATAAATAAAAGAGAATCAGAAACCGATATCTCGTCTGAAGCAGCTCATCCATTTGAATTTTCAACACTGAGGCCAGGCAAAATGTGACATCATCTCACTGTGGGTAACGGCTAACTTCCCTATAAGTTAGATCTGGGAGTGACAAAAAGTCAAGCTGAGGTGCCGAGAAAGACAAAAAAGTATGAAAACCGTGCTTAAAAACAGAAAGATACTCACCCTTCCTTTGGCTACTTCAGTCAAAATACGATTTCAATTTTTCCACTTCCTCCTTTGCTCTCTTTTTAGCTTCTGATTCAAATTCGACCTCCTCCTCCAGGTGAGATATCATTCGCTTCATTCGTAACAGCTCTTGTTCCAGTTCTTGCCGCCCAACCGAACTCTAAAATTGTGAAAAGAAAATATTCTTAGAGAAGCAATATAAATAGACATCACAAACAACATCTTCTTCAAAGTGTCTTTAGGCATTTTCTCTCTTTCTTTTTTCTTTCTTCGTTTTGGGAGCTTAAAATAGAAGTAATCAGATGTAAACGATCAGCTACAGCAGCGTTCTTTCTAAATCAAAATCAAGCCAAATAGTCTAAGGCCTCTTCTTTCTACATGTCAAAGGTTTCAGCAAAAATTAGTTCTATATACCCCTAATGAAACAACAGTGCACTCACAGATCATATTTAATTTCAGAAAGAAGAAAAAAAAAGATGGATTCACAGGCCACATTAGCAACCAGTTCAAGTTTAAAGTCCATTCCAACTTGCTCAGGAACATAACGACGTCAGACACGTGTGTGCCAAACTTGAGGAATTTTCCCTTACATGCACAGTAAGGGACATGTGAGACTAGTACTACAGATATAAAGTTTGACCCTCTTTAGTTTGTTTTAAATTATTCTTTGATCGTGATTTGAACAATTTAACTTTGGTTTATTTTAAATTTAAGTTGCCTGTTCTCCCAATCAGCAAGAAATCAACATTCAAGGATAAAGGTTAAGTCAATAATGGATTTGGGTTCACCATTTTGCAACAACGATGATGACTCTAAAAGCAATGAATCAGATGTCGATACTCACTCTTTGGTCTGTGGACTCGGATCGCTGCCTTCTCTTACTTTGTTTTCGGGTAATTTCCACGACACTGTGGCAGGTTCATTGGATGCCTTTGAAACATTATCTTCAAACAACCCTGGCAGAGACAAACCTCGCAGCGAAAAAGGCGTGATAGGCTTGTACTTGGCACTCTTGCTGTCCTTAGGAATTTTTTGTATGGCACTTTTTCCATCGGAAGATTTGTGGCTGTCTTTAGATTGATCATCTGAGCCTGATTGATTAGTGTTTGCATTGGTGTATTGCTCCAAGGCTATTTTCGGTGGCTCAGGGTAAGTAGGAGAAACAGTCTTTGACCTCAGTGCACTTATGTCCACGGGCGGCCTCCGCTCTTTAATTTTGTCCTTCGTAGTCGAAAATCCCATTTCTTCCAACTGCTGCATGAGCTGTTGGGTGTCTTCTTCAGCCGTCGCAAGCCGCCGTCTCAAAACATCAGCAGTTTGTTCCGTGTTCTGTAGCCATGATAATCTCAATTTTTTCTCGTACATCACACCATCATCAATGATGACTACCAAAACATTGTCAGTAGCTTGTGTAGGTTCACATTTGTTTCTCCTTCAGAAATTTTGTTTCATTGCTGACACACCTTGTAACAACAAAATAGAGAGAAAAAAAAAACGTTAATCCAATAAAGGGTGTTACTTTCGATAAGAAAAAAATCTGACTTGAAGCTTGTTTTCTTTTTGTTTCTTTATCATCGGTGTTTAGATATTTGAAGCTTTCTTTGCTTTGATCAAACATAGCATTTCTCAGAGGTGATTTAATTCTTTAAAAAACTTTAAAAGTGAGCATTCTTAGTCTGTTTTTCATCAACAGTTGTAAAAAAGAAAAAAGCCTCATTTTGGAATGTACAATTAGATGTGAGACGGTATCAGGAAAGAGTAAAAGCAAGGCCAAAAGTGACATCTATGCAAAAGTCAGTTCAGAAAGAAAATATCATATTTTGAAGGATTTCCAAAGTTGGGCATATCCAAGAGATATGACTGAGAACAAAAATGGGCAAAAGAAAAAGAAAAAAGTTCATTCCAGTTGCTACATACAGTGCTTCGCGACTAGTGTCAGCCCTTTCCACTAATCTGACTTGGTGTGAGACTAAGACAAAGGACATTTGAACATGCGTTAATTTAAATGTTACTGACAGCAGTCAGTGTGTGCCATTTCGAACTGGGACTAAATCCAACCATTTCAAGATTCCAAAGATTCTGACTGTCATTTGCTTTTATGAAATATAGGCATATGATCATATTTCTAAACATGAAACTCAGAAGAGTTATCTAATTAGCATAAAAACATTTGCATAACAATGCATATATAATATATATATGCTGTATAACAAGGCTCAGCTCAACATAAGAAGACTCGTTAAATGAGAAAAAGCGAATCCGTAACTTGTCACGCATGTCTAGTTAACGCAAAGTGGTATCAAAAGGTTTGAATGACAGTGTCAAATAAAAAGAAAAAACATAGCAGAAACAAAAAACCATGAGGTGATGTGGGAAGGTAAAGTCAACATGTTCACTTTTTGAGTGGCAGGTCATGGTCAAGAGTGTAAGATACAAAAATAGATATTAGATCTAGAGTGGTCTAACGTCAGTACGGCTACTTAAGGACCAAAAGTAGAGGCTATGTAAATAAAGGAACTTTAACTTTGTATTAATAAATCATCCTATGACGCTGGAAGATATCTAAAAATAGTCCATCTTGTAATAAATAATATATATCGTAAAAATTGTATTACTGTGTATTTTTATTGGTTAATGCCAAGGAATGTCCCAAATTCCCCTTATAACATCAGCACAGCCAGTGTAACATCAACTTAGCCACATTTGTATTTGGACAGCAAAATAGTCATCCACTTTAACTTTTAACTCACTGACCCGTTTCCCGTACCATTTACGGGTTAGGCCGTCAGTCTATAGTTCTCGGTTCCGTACCCCCGACAGGTTCGCCATTATGATTTTTTAAGCCAAAGCTATTCCCGGTAGAGTGACAGGATACAGGGCTAACGCTGCAATGATTCACTTCTTCTGTTCCATGCGAAGTTTGGCGGATGTCGGATGGTAACTTTTGAATTACCGAAGTAAAAGGGAATCGATCATGAAGCGACCGGTTCAGAATATGATCTAAGTGATTTAGACAGTTATTTTTTATGATTTTTTTTTCGAAACACAAAATTCTCCAATTTTAAAAAATCATATAAATTAAAGTTTTTAATTTAAAACATTTTTATTTTATCTATTTAATTAAGCAATGTTTAAATAGGTGTGTGTGAAAGGGACAATACAAATGAGTGATTCTCAGACATGTTGTGATTTTTTAAATGTGCTCCAAAAATGTCAGTAGGCCTATTCAAAGCAAGAAATGTATGAAACGGCTCAGCAGTCAGTGAGTTAAGACAAAACACGATCACAACAGATTCTTGTTAGTGAGTAATTGTGTGAAACAAGCTTTGAAACAACATTTAATTTCATCGAAATGGGAGCTTTCATTGAAACAAAGAGAATTTCTATTGTAATAAAGAAAACATTTAACAGTCACACCAAATAGAACTGACTAGATTCTGGCTGTACTAATGTTATATAGCCGTGTTGATGTTATACCAGTCTAGCTAATTAACTAGGCTTATTCATAAATAATTTAAAGCTCTAAATCATGATGATTAGACTTAACTTAGATCTAGATCAAGATCTAGAATATAGGTCTAGATCTAGATTTCATTTTAGTTTCAACTAGTCCTGAGACAGACATTATTGTATTACATCAATAGATATGACTTACTTACTTGACTTATGCCCATCATGATACACATTAACTAGATCTAGAATTTAGATCTAGAGGTAAATCTAGTTACCTTACCCAACTTAATTCTGAATAACTGTAGTCCATGGATCTAGAATCAAGATTAGAGCTAGATCTAGATATATGTCTAGTGTAGATCTAGATCTAGTCTTGACAGAGATATAGATTCTAGAAAAGATAAGAAGATTCAAACAGTCTACCTCTAAATTATGATCATCTTTCTTTAAATAAAGATCTACGACTGATAACATGAGATACCATTTCATCAGTCTAGATTCAGTGCTTTTTAAGATATTTGGTTGTCAAGAAAATCGAAATTTGGTTACTTCACATCTGGACACTTATTATTGTTGTCGTCAAACTTGCCTCAGCCTGTCGCCATAGACGCTAGTGATTCGAAACTGACCGGAAATGTGAATGTCTATAACGGCCATTGCGTCGATCAAACTTTTCACTGTCCCGACTCGGCTTGTTCCTCTTCGGCCTTTCTTTTTGTTTACTTTTTTTTTAAACTGATTGACATTACAATTGCTATGTAGAACGTTGTGGATAATTATATGAAGTAATATTAAAGCCCGTAGAAGAAAGACGAGACAAATACAATAGACCTAAACATCCTTGGGCACCGATAGAATCGAACCCGTGACCTGTACGTCTGCCCCGTTGCTGAAAGTGCACTGCTTTTGGTTCGATTATATTCGTGCCCAAAAGATGTTTCATCACTTTTAACATGCTTTAAATCCTTGCCTCATTGTTTGTCTTTACAAAAAAACTAGACCTAAGCCATCCTATTTATCTCGCCGTGTCACCGTGTTCACGGTCTGCACCGAAGAGGGCCAGCGCGCTTGTCGCTGAAGACCCGGTATAAATAATATGCGCAGTATATGCCTGGGTCTACTTGATCTACATCTATGTAGATATATATTCTAGTTTTAGATCTAACTTAAATTTCTGGATACATATATCTAGATATAGATCTACCTCTCCAATTGATCTCGTAAATTTGGGGGTTTTTTTTTATGTCAAGTCTAATTTAAAAAAAACAATATGTCTAGATCTAGATATATATATTTTTTAAATCAAGAATTTGAGACAGAGAAAATAACGTTAGAGAAAAAGGAGAGAGGCATTTGGGGAGAGAGGCATTGGGGAAAGAGAGAAGAGAGAGAGAGAGAGAGAGAGAGAGAGAGAGAGAGAGAGAGAGAGAGAGAGAGAGAGAGAGAGAGAGAGAGAGAGAGAGGGAGAGGAGAGAGAGGGGAGGGAGAAAGAAGAGAGGGGCTGGGAGGGAGTGCGATAGACAGACAGATAGTAAATGATAGTATAAAAACACGATATATACAACGTCTCAAATAAATAAATATATTTATTTATTTATTTATTTATTTATTTATTTATTTATTTGAGGCGTTGTAGCTGAACCGCAGCTAGTAGTCATGACGATACTGGTTCGAGCCCCACGGCTGGCGCAGGTGGGTTTTTCACAACGTTGTACTCTTAGGAAAAATACTTCACTCTAATCTTCTCACTTGACTCAGGTGTAAATGAGTACCCAGCGATAGGTAGAGAAAGATATTGTCTGAGTGTTATCATAAAAACCTAACAGGCGTGTATTGTATCCTCTCTATGGGAGTTGAGAAGGAATTTGAATTAAATGGTCTGCCGGGGGATAAATTATATGCAGTCGGTGAGCCTGCACTTGTAATGGGGACACTGACTATATATAATCCATCTTTATCTTATATCTATTAATCTATCTATCTATCTATATATATATATATATATATATATATATATATATATATATATATATATATATATATATATATATATATATATATATATATATATATATATATATATGTACATCTCAAAGTTTGACCGCTCTAAACTCGGGAACCTCTGCACCCACAACCTTCTTATTTCATAAGTAGATTTCAAATAATCTGCTTTAGGTTCTTAGCGAATAAACTCTTGGGTCAAATAAGTATTTTTAGTTGATTGGAAAATTATTGTTTTGTCTGCGATCAATGAAACTTTTTTATGGCTACTAGATCTAATTTCTTGATTTCCGGTCATTACAATAAAACGGTGGAAAAGCCCGCATAACTTCAGTAGCGAACACTAATTTGATCTAATAATCGTACTTGATATCATCTGTAACCAATATAGTGGTTTCTGAATTAACCACAGTCAAAGTTCAAGAGATCCAGCTTTCGGTTTGTCAGATAACTTGAAAACCATTCGAGTGCTGGTCTGTAAATCCAAAGAGATAGCACGTTCTCCTCAAAAAATCTCGTGATCGACAGTGTCAAATGCTGCGCTTAGATCCAGGAGCAACAGCGACACGTTGGTGTTAGTTTGGAGGTGGCCGAAAACATAATTCTGTACACATAAGGGTGCTGTTTCAGTGCTGTGACAGGATCGGTACGCAGACTAGAAGTCAGCACAGAGCGTATTGGTGATAGCATGCTTGTGAAGCCGTTTCACTACAAACGTTTAAATTAATTTAGATATAAAATTAAGATTAGAGAAACTGGCCAAAGGTGTTACGTTGGCTTCTTTAAATTCAGGTGGTAGGTCAACATTCTTTAAATTCAGGCCAGCGATATGTTTTACAATAAGAAGCTTTTTGGGGTGGCAACTTCTTCACAGAAGACCATGTTGACAAGGCATCGAGACTATATGTCTTGTTTGGATCTTTGTGGATGGTCGTCTTGATTTCTTCTGTCGTAACAGGGGAAAATTTAGATAAATTGTGTGGTCGAGTCGAAGATGGAAATGTCGTGTCAGTGTTCTGTTTTACTGTATCAATCGTTTCTTTTTTCGTAACCGGTGACAGTAAAGTTCATCTAGGATTTTGTTTGGAGATGATGCATGAAGCGAGAATGGTGCTGCAGTCTTACTGATCAAGTTGATTTCGAATTGTGTC
>JAXRKP010003350.1:0-17024 GCA_037039925.1 Doris montereyensis | reverse complement strand
GTACCCAGTGTGTCTATTGTGGTATATGCTTATTTCATCTCTAACGCCTGTATCCCTGTATCCAGTGTGTCTATTGTGGTGTATGCTTATTTCATCCCTAACGCCTGTATCCTGTGTGTCTATTGTGGTATATGTTTATTTCATCCATAATACCTGTACACAGTGTGTCTATTGTGGTGTATGTTTATTTCATCGCTATATCATGTATCCAGTGTGTCTATTGTGGTGTATGTTTATTTCATCGCTAACGCCTTTATCCAGTGTGTCTATTGTGGTGTATGTTTATTTCATCGCTATATCATGTATCCAGTGTGTCTATTGTGGTATATGTTTATTTCATCGCTATATCATGTATCCAGTGTGTCTATTGTGGAGTATGTTTATTTCATCCATAATACCTGTACACAGTGTGTCTATTGTGGTGTATGTTTATTTCATCCATAATACCTGTACACAGTGTGTCTATTGTGGTATATGTTTATTTCATCCATAATACCTGTACACAGTGTGTCTATTGTGGTATATGTTTATTTCATCCATAATACCTGTACACAGTGTGTCTATTGTGGTATATGTTTATTTCATCCATAATACCTGTACACAGTGTGTCTATTGTGGTATACGTTTATTTCATCCATAATACCTGTACACAGTGTGTCTATTGTGGTATATGTTTATTTCATCCATAATACCTGTACACAGTGTGTCTATTGTGGTATATGTTTATTTCATCCATAATACCTGTACACAGTGTGTCTATTGTGGTATATGTTTATTTCATCCATAATACCTGTACACAGTGTGTCTATTTTGGTATATGTTTATTTCATCCCTAACGCCTGTATCCAGTGTGTCTATGCTGATCTATGTTTATTTCATCCATGCTGCCAGTATCCAGTGTGTCTATTGTGGTGTATGTTTATTTCATCCATGCTGCCAGTACCCAGTGTGTTTAATGTGGTGTATGTTTATTTCATCCATACTGTCTGTATCCAGTGTGTCTAATGTGGTGTATGTTTATTTCATCCCTAATGCTTTATTCAGTGTGTCTATTGTGGTGTATGTTTATTTCATCCTAACGCCTGTACCCAGTGTGTATATTGTGATGTATGTTTATTTCATCCATGCCAGTATGCAGTGTGTCTATTGTGGTGTATGTTTATTTCATCCCTAACGCCTTTATCCAGTGTGTCTATTGTGGTGTATGTTTATTTTCATCTGCTGCCAGTATCCAGTGTGTCTATTGTGGTGTATGTTTATTTCATCCTATAGCCAGTATCCAGTGTGTCTAATGTGGTGTATGATTATTTGATCCATGCTTGCCCAGTATCCAGTGTATCTATTGTGGTGTATGTTTATTTCATCTCTAACGCATTTATCAGTGTGTCTGTTGTGGTGTATGTTTATCATCCCTAACGCCTGTATCCAGTGTGTCTGTTGTGGTGTATGTTTATTTCATCCCTAACGCCTTTATCCAGTGTGTCTATTGTGGTGTATGTTTATTTCATCCTAACTGCCTGTATCCAGTGTGTCTATTGTGGTGTATGTTTATTTCATCCCTAACGCCTTTATCCAGTGTGTCTATTGTGGTGTATATTTATTTCATCCATGTTGCATGTATCCAGTGTATCTAATGTGGTGTATGTTTTATTTCATCTCTAATGCATTTATCCAGTGTGTCTATTGTGGTGTATGTTTATCTCATCCCTAACTGCCTGTATCCAGTGTGTCTGTTGTGGTGTATGTTTATTTCATCTCTAACTGCCTTTATCCAGTGTGTCTATTGTGGTGTATGTTTATTTCATCCATGCCTGTATCCAGTGTGTCTATTGTGGTGTATGTTTATTTCATCCCTATAGCATTTATCAGTGTGTCTAATGTGGTGTATGTTTATTTCATCCATGTTGCATGTATCCAGTGTGTCTATTGTGGTGTATGTTTATTTCATCCCTAATGCCTGTATCCAGTGTGTCTATTGTGGTGTATGTTTATTTCATCCATGTTGCCAGTATCCAGTGTGTTTATTGTGGTGTATGTTTATTTCATCCATGTTGCCAGTATCCAGTGTGTCTATTGTGGTGTATGTTTATTTTCATCCATGTTGCCAGTATCCAGTGTGTTTATTGTGGTGAATGTTTATTTCATCATCCATGTTGCCAGTACCCAGTGTGTCTATTGTGGTGTATGTTTATTTCATCCCTAACTGCCTGTATCCAGTGTGTCTATTGTGGTGTATGTTTATTTCATCTCTACGCCTGTATCCAGTGTGTCTATTGTGGTGTATGTTTATTTCATCTAACTTGCCTGTATCCAGTGTGTCTAATGTGATGTATGTTTATTTCATCCATGCTGCCAGTATCCAGTGTGTCTATTGTGGTGTATGTTTATTTCATCCATACTGCCTGTATCCAGTGTGTCTATTGTGGTGTATGTTTATTTCATCCCTACTGTCTGTATCCAGTGTGTCTAATGTGGTGTATGTTTATTTCATCCATACTGCCTGTATCAGTGTGTCTAATGTGGTGTATGTTTATTTCATCCATACTGCCTGTACCCAGTGTGTCTATTGTGGTGTATGTTTATTTCATCTATGCTGCCAGTACCCAGTGTGTCTATTGTGGTGTATGTTTATTTCATCTATGCTGCCTGTACCAGTGTGTCTAATGTGGTGTATGTTTATTTCATCTATGCTGCCTGTATCAGTGTGTCTATTGTGGTGTATGTTTATTTCATCCATCTTGTCTCTATCCAGTGTGTCTAATGTGGTGTATGTTTATTTCATCCATGCCAGTATCCAGTGTGTCTATTGTGGTCTATGTTTATTTTCATCCATGCTGCCAGTATCCAGTGTGTTTATTGTGGTGTATGTTTATTTCATCCCTAATGCTTTTATCCAGTGTGTCTATTGTGGTGTATGTTTATTTCATCCCTAACGCCTGTATCCAGTGTGTATATTGTGATGTATGTTTATTTCATCCATACTGCCAGTATCCAGTGTCTAATGTGGTGTATGTTTATTTCATCGCTAACGCCTGTAACCAGTGTGTCTAATGTGGTGTATGATTATTTGATCCCTAACGCCAGTATCCAGTGTATCTATTGTGGTGTATGTTTATTTCATCTCTAACGCCTGTATCCAGTGTGTCTATTGTGGTGTATGTTTATCTCATCCCTCTTGTCTGTATCCAGTGTGTCTGTTGTGTGGTGTATGTTTATTTCATCCCTACCTTTATCCAGTGTGTCTATTGTGGTGTATGTTTTATTTCATCTCTACTGTCTGTGTATCCAGTGTGTCTATTGTGGTGTATGTTTATTTCATCTAATCAGTGTGTCTATTGTGGTGTATGTTTATTTCATCCCTATTATCCAGTGTGTCTATTGTGGTGTATGTTTATTTCATCCCTATAGCATGTATCCAGTGTATCTAATGTGGTGTATGTTTATTTCATCTAATGTTTGTATCAGTGTGTCTATTGTGGTGTATGTTTATTTCATCTATGTTGTCTGTATTCAGTGTGTCTATTGTGGTGTATGTTTATTTCATCCTATGCTGTCTGTATCCAGTGTGTCTAATGTGGTGTATGTTTATTTTCATCCCTACTGCCTCTCTATCCAGTGTGTCTATTGTGGTGTATGTTTATTTCATCCATGCTTCAGTATTCAGTGTCTAATGTGGTGTATGTTTATTTCATCATGCTGCCTGTATCCAGTGTGTCTAATGTGGTGTATGTTTATTTCATCCCTACTGCCTCTATCCAGTGTGTCTATTGTGGTGTATGTTTATTTCATCCCTGCTTCTGTATCCAGTGTGTCTAATGTGATGTATGTTTATTTCATCCATGCTGCCAGTATGCAGTGTGTCTAATGTGGTGTATGTTTAATTCATCCATGTTTCCAGTACAAGCCTTTATCCAGTGTGTCTATTGTGGTGTATGTTCATTTCATCCATGCTGTCTGTATCCAGTGTGTCTATTGGTGTATGTTTATTTCATCCCTATAGCCTGTTTAGTGTTCTAATGTGGTGTATGTTTATTTTATTCCTGCATGTATCCAGTGTGTCTAATGTGGTGTATGATTTATTTCATCCATGTTGCCAGTATCCAGTGTATCTATTGTGTTTTCTGTTTATTTCATCTCTAACGCATTTATCCAGTGTGTCTATTGTGTTTTTCTGTTAATTTCATCCTTGCTACCTGTATCCAGTGTGTCTGTTGTTTTCTATATGTTTATTTCATCTCTATTTTATCCATAATGTCTATATCCAGTATGTCTAATGTGGTTTTTGTTCATCAATCCCTGATGTCTGTATCCAGTGTCTCTTGTCTGTTGTGGTGCAATGTTTATGCCAAAAATACAAATTTAGTCTATCACCTGAATAGAACAGTTCATTCCCGTCTATTCATAAAAAAAGTTGTATCGATTTTTGAATTTCAAATATTTTAAAACGCACTAAACGTATCCAGTTTGTCTATCATGAATATGTTTATTTCAAAATCCATTCCGTGCCATTATCAAATGGCGCTATCTCAAAATGAGTAAAAAGGTGCTAGTGGACTTGTTTATTTCATCCATGTTGCCAGTATCCAGTGTTTTTTAGGTTTATGTGGTGTATAACAGTTTATTTTCTCATCCCTATTATTTCCTCTTTATCCAGTGTCGTCTATTGTAATGGTGGTGAAAACCGGCAATATGTTTATATTCAGTTTAGGAAAAAATACTGTTTGTACCCATTTTTGTATATTGTGGTGTATGTTTATTTCATCAAAACTTACAAATCAAAATAAAAAATGTCTGTATATTTAGTATTGTCTAATGTGGTGTATGTTTAAAAAAATTTTCATCTCTAACGCCTTTACCCAGTGTGTTTATTGTGGTGGATGTTTATTTCATCTAACGCCTTTACCCAGTGTGTTTATTGTGGTGTATGTTTTATTTCATCCCTAACGCCTGTATCCAGCGTGTTTATTGTGGTGTATGTTTATTTCATCCTAACGCCTGTACCAGTGTGTCTAATGTGGTATATGTTTATTTTCATCTCTACTTTAGCCTGTACCCAGTGTGTCTATTGTGGTGTATGTTCATTTCATCCCTAACGCCTGTATCCACTGTGTTTATTGTGGTGTATGTTCCAGTTTCATCCTATAGCATGTATCCAGTGTCTATTGTGGTGTATGTTTATTTCATCCATAACGCCAGTATCCAATGTGTGTCTTTTGTGGTGTATGTTTATTTCATCCCTATGTTGCCAGTGTGTCTAGTGTGTCCCTATTGTGGTGTATATGTTTATTTCATCCATGTTGTCTGTATCAGTGTGTCTAAATGTGGTGTATGTTGATTTCATCCATGTTGCCTGTATCCAGTGTGTCTAATGTGGTGTATGTTTATTTCATCCATGTTGTCTGTATCCAGTGTGTCTATTGTGGTGTATGTTTATTTCATCCATGTTGTCTGTATCCAGTGTGTCTATTGTGGTGTATGTTTATTTCATCCCTAACATATGTATCCAGTGTGTCTAATGTGGTGTATGTTTATTTCATCCCTACTACCTGTATCCAGTGTGTCTATTGTGGTATATGTTTATTTCATCCCTCTTGTCTCTATCAGTCTGTCTAATGGTAAATGTTTATTTCATCCTACTGCTAGCCTGTATCCAGTGTGTCTAATGTGCTCTATGTTTATTTCATCCTTACTGCCTGTATCCAGTGTGTTTATTGTGGTGTATGTTTATTTCATCCCTACTGTCTGTATCCAGTGTGTCTATTGTGGTGTATGTTTATTTCATCCCTACTGCCTGTATCCATGTTTGTCTAATGTATCAGTGTGTCTACAATGTTTATGTTTTATCCCTTGCTGCCTGTATCAGTGTGTCTAATGTGGTGTATGTTTATTTCATCCCTATATCCTGTACCCAGTGTGTCTATTGTGGTGTATGTTTATTTCATCTATGCTGCCATGTACCCAGTGTGTCTATTGTGGTGTATGTTTATTTCATCTATGCTGCCAGTATGTTTTTTCATTGCTATAGTGTACCTCGTGTCTATTGTGGTGTATGTTTATTTCATCCATATGCTGCCAGTTTATCCAGTGTGTGTGTCTATTGTGGTGTATGTTTATTTCATCCCTAACTGCCTGTATCCAGTGTGTCTATTGTGGTGTATGTTTATTTCATCCATAACTGCCAGTATCCAGTGTGTCTATTGTGGTGTATGTTTATTTCATCCCATGCTTTTATCCAGTGTGTCTATTGTGGTGTATGTTTATTTCATCCCTAATGCCTGTACCCAGTGTGTCTATTGTGATGTATGTTTATTTCATCTATGCTGCCAGTATGCAGTGTGTCTAATGTGGTGTATGTTTATTTCATCTATGCTGCCAGTATCCAGTGTGTCTATTGTGGTGTATGTTCATTTTCATCCATGCTGCCAGTATCCAGTGTGTCTATTGTGGTGTATGTTTATTTCATCCATACTGCCAGTATCCAGTGTCCTAATGTGGTGTATGTTTATTTGATCCATGTTGCCAGTATCAGTGTGTCTATTGTGGTGTATGTTTATTTCATCCATCTGCCAGTATCCAGTGTGTCTATTGTGGTGTATGTTTATTTCATCCCTAACTATCAGTGTATCTATTGTGTGTCTCTAACGCCTGTACCCAGTGTGTCTGTTTATTATGTTTATTTCATCCATGCTGTTCTTTATCCAGTGTGTCTATTGTGGTGTATGTTTATTTCATCCCTACTGTCTTTATCCAGTGTGTCTATTGTGGTGTATGTTTATTTCATCCATGCACCTTTATCCAGCGTGTCTATTGTGTTGTATGTTTATTTTCATCCCTAACAGTGTCTGTATCCATGTTGTGTCTATTGTGGTGTATGTTTATTTCATCCATGCTGCCAGTATCCAGTGTGTCTATTGTGGTGTATGTTTATTTCATCCTGCTGCCTGTATCCAGTGTGTCTGTTGTGGTGTATGTTTATTTCATCCCTAACGTCTTTATCCAGTGTGTCTATTGTGGTGTATGTTTATTTCATCCCTACTGTCTGTATGTTTATTTAATCCAGTGTGTCTATTGTGGTGTATGTTTATTTCATCCCTAACTGTCTGTATCCAGTGTGTCTAATGTGGTGTATGTTTATTTCATCCATAACTGCCTTTATCCAGTGTGTTTATTGTGGTGTATGTTTATTTCATCCATAACTGCCTTTATCCAGTGTGTTTATTGTGGTGTATGTTTATTTCATCCCTAACGTCTTTATCAGTGTGTTTATTGTGGTGTATGTTTATTTCATCCCTGCTGTCTTTATCCAGTGTGTTTATTGTGGTCTATGTTTATTTCATCCCTACTGTCTGTACCCAGTGTGTCTATTGTGGTGTATGTTTTATTTCATCCCTAACGCCTGTACCCAGTGTGTTTATTGTGATGGATGTTTATTTCATCTCTAACGCCTGTACCCAGTGTGTTTAATGTGGTGTATGTTTATTTCATCCTAAGCATGTATCCAGTGTGTCTAATGTGGTGTATGTTGATTTCATCCATGTTGCCAGTATCCAGTGTGTTTATTGTGGTGTATGTTTATTTCATCCATGTTGCCAGTATCCAGTGTGTCTATTGTGGTGTATGTTTATTTCATCCATGTTTTATTGTGATATATGGTGTTCATCAGTATCCAGTGTGTCTAATGTGGTGTATGTTTTATTTCATCCATAACATAGCTATCCAGTGTGTCTATTGTGGTGTATGTTTATTTCATCTCTGTTGCCAGTATCCAGTGTGTCCTAATGTGGTGTATGTTTATTTCATCCATGCTGCCAGTATCCAGTGTGTCTATTTGTGGTGTATGTTTATTTCATCCCTAACGCCTTTATCAGTGTGTCTATGTGGTGTATGTTTATTTCATCCCTAACTACCTGTATCCAGTGTGTCTATTGTGGTGTATGTTTATTTCATCCATCTTGTCTCTATACAGTCTGTCTAATGTGGTGAATGTTTATTTCATCCCTACTGCCTGTATCCAGTGTGTCTATTGTGATCTATGTTTATTTCATCCATACTGCCTGTATCCAGTGTGTTTAATGTGGTGTATGTTTATATCATTCATCCTGTGTCTAATGTCTGATTATTTGATCCAGTTGTGTCTGTATCTATTGTGGTGTATGTTTATTTCATCTCTTTATCAGTGTGTCTATTGTGGTGTATGTTTATCTCATCCTAACGCCTGTATCCAGTGTGTCTAATTGTGGTGTATAATTATTTCATCCCTACTGCCTGTATCCTAGTGTGTCTATTGTGGTGTATGTTTATTTCATCCTAACGCCTTTAACCAGTGTGTCTAATGTGTTGTATGTTTATTTCATCCCTAACGCCTGTATCAGTGGTGTCTTTAATCCATGTATCCAGGTCTATTGTGGTGTATGTTTATTTCATCCCTAACCTGTATCCAGTGTGTTTATTGTGGTGTATGTTTGTTCATCCTAACTTGTCTCTATCCAGTCTGTCTAATGTGGTGTATGTTTATTTCATCCCTACTACCTGTATCCAGTGTGTCTATTGTGGTGTATGTTTATTTCATCTCTACTGTCTGTATCAGTGTGTCTATTGTGGTGTGTGTTTATTTCATCCCTAACTGTGTGTTTGTGTGGTGGATGTTATTTCATCTATTGCCTTTACCAGTGTGTTTATGTTTATGTTTCATCCCTAACTGTCTGTATCCAGTGTGTTTATTGTGGTGTATGTTTATTTCATCCCTACTGTTTTTATCCAGTGTATTTAATGTGGTGTATGTTTATTTCATCCCTAACTGTTTTTATCATGTGTTTAATGTGGTGTATGTTTATTTCATCCCTGTTGTCTGTATTCATCTCTAACGTGTGTCTAATGTGGTGTATGTTTATTTCATCCCTACTGCCTGTATCCAGTGTGTCTATTGTGGTGTATGTTTATTTCTCCCTACTGCCTCTATCCAGTGTGTCTATTGTGATGTATGTTTATTTCATCCATGCTTCCAGTATCCAGTGTGTCTAATGTGGTGTATGTTTATTTCATCCCTAACGCCTGTATCCAGTGTGTCTAATGTGGTGTATGTTTATTTCATCTCTAACTGCCTCTATCCAGTGTGTCTATTGTGGTGTATGTTTATTTCATCCATGCTTCCAGTATCCAGTGTGTCTATTGTGGTGTATGTTTATTTCATCGCTACTTCCAGTATCCAGTGTGTCTAATATGGTGTATGTTTATTTCATCCATGTTTCCAGTATCCAGTGTGTCTATTGTGGTGTATGTTTATTTCATCCATGTTGCCAGTATCCAGTGTGTCTATTGTGGTGTATGTTTATTTCATCCCTACTGTCTGTATCCAGTGTCTAATGTGTGTATGTTTATTTCATCCCTATAGCCTGTATCCAGTGTGTCTAATGTGGTGTATGTTTATTTCATTTCTGCTGCCTGTATCAGTGTGTTTAATGTGGTGTATGTTTATTTCATCCTTGCTGTCTGTATCAGTGTGTCTAATGTGTTTTCTTTTCATTTCATCCTACTGCCTGTATCCAGTGTGTCTAATGTGGTTTATGTTTATTTCATCCTTGCTACCTGTATACAGTGTGTCTAGTGTGTTTTCTATTCATTTTCATCCCTAACTGCCTGTAACCAGTGTGTCTAATGTTCTTTCTGTTTATTTTATCCATAATGTCTATATCCAGTGTGTCTAATGTGGTTTATGTTCATGCAATCCCTACTGTCTGTATCCAGTGTCTATTGTGGTGTCTGTTAATCTCTACTGTGGGTATCCAGTGTGTCTATTGTGGAGATGTTTATTTCATCTACTGCCTGTATCCAAAATGGGACAAATTTAGTCTATCCAGTGTGTCTATTGTGGTGTATGTTTGCTTTCACTCTTCTGTCTGTTCCCGTCTAATGATATCATAAAAATCTCTCAGTATCGATTCTTTGGTGCCACAAATATTTTAGAAACTGTCTGTATCCAGTGTGTCTATTGTTTTTTTAGGATCCCTATGTCTGTATATTGCTTTAGATCGTCTGGAAAATACGGAACGTATTCCGTGCCGTATCAAATGGCGCTATCTCAAAATGGTAAAAAAGGTGCTGGTGGACTATGAAACAGTGTCAATACTGTCTGTAGTTGAGTGTCTCTAATGTTTTATGTTTATTTTTCCCTACTCTTTCCTTAGGTTTATGGGTGAAAAAATTTATCCATGCCAAATAACCAGAAAATCTAATGTGGTGTATGTTTAATCTACTGTTTATCTCAAAATGTCCTTATGCTTATTCATCCCTACTTCCTATTTCCTTTTTTATTTCTCAACGTATCGTCTGTATGGATAATAGTGGTGAAAACAAAGCAATCACTAGAAGCCTTTTTGATATGTTACAGTTTAGGAAAAAATGAATGTTTTATTACAATATTTTTGTATATTTTTGGTTGTTCTCATATGCTTTGAAAACAATTTTAAAATCAAACTTACAAATCAAAATAAAAAAATCCGATCTGATCATATTTAGATATTGTATTTCATCCCTACTCTCTGTACCCAGTGTGTCTATTGTGGTGTATGTTCATTTCATCTCTAACGCCTGTACCCAGTGTGTCTATTGTGGTGTATGTTTATTTCATCCCTAACGCCTGTACCCAGTGTGTCTATTGTGGTGTATGTTTATTTCATCTCTAACGCCTGTACCCAGTGTGTCTATTGTGGTGTATGTTCATTTCATCCCTAACGCCTGTACCCAGTGTGTCTATTGTGGGGTATGTTTATTTCATCTCTAACGCCTCTACCGAGTGTGTCTATTGTAGTATATGTTTATTTCATCCCTAACGCCTATACCCAGTGTGTCTATTGTAGTATATGTTTATTTCATCCCTAACGCCTGTATCCAGTGTGTCTATTGCAGTATATGTTTATTTCATCCCTTACGCCTGTGCCCAGTGTGTCTATTTTGGTGTATGTTTATTTCATCCCTAACGCCAGTATCCAGTGTGTCTATTGTGGTATATGTTTATTTCATCCCTGCTGTCTGTGCCCAGTGTCTCTATTGTGGTATATGTTTATTTCATCCCTGCTGTCTGTACCCAGTGTCTCTATTGTGGTATATGTTTATTTCATCCCTAACGACTGTATCCAGTGTGTCTAATGTGGTGTATGTTTATTTCGTCCCTAACGCCTGTATCCAGTGTGTCTATTGTGGTGTATGTTTATTTCATCCCTACTGTGTGTACCCAGTGTCTCTATTGTGGTGTATGTTTATTTCCACCCTAATGCCTGTACCCAGTGTGTCTAATGTGGTGTATGTTTATTTCATCCCTAACGCCTTTACCCAGTGTGTCTATTGTGGTGTACGTTTATTTCATCCCTACTGTCTGTACCCAGTGTGTCTATTGTGGTGTATGTTTATTTCATCCATGCTGTCTGTATCCAGTGTGTCTAATGTGGTGTATGTTTATTTCATCCATGCTGTCTGTATCCAGTGTGTCTATTCTGGTGTATGTTTATTTCATCCATGCTGTCTGTATCCAGTGTGTCTAATGTGGTGTATTTTTATTTCATCCCTGCTGTCAGTATCCAGTGTGTCTATTGTGGTGTATGTTTATTTCATCACTGCTGTCTGTATCCAATGTGTCTAATGTGGTGTATGTTTATTTCATTCCAGCTGCCAGTATCCAGTGTGTCTATTGTAGTGTATGTTTATTTCATCTCTGCTGTCTGCATCTAATGTGTTTAATGTGGTGTATGTTTATTTCATTCCTGCTGCGGTATCCAGTGTGTCTATTGTGGTGTATGTTTATTTCATCCCTACTGTCTGTATCCAGTGTGTCTAATGTGGTGTATGTTTATTTCATCCTTACTGTCTGTATCCAGTGTGTCTATTGTGGTATATGTTTATTTCATTCCTACTGTCTGTATCCAGCGTGTCTAATGTGGTGTATGTTTATTTCATCCCTACTGTGTGTATCGGGTGTCTCTAATGTGGTGTATGTTTATTTCATCCCTACTGTCTGTATTTAGTGTGTCTAATGTGGTGTATGTTTATTTCATTTCTAACGCCTGTATCCAGTGTGTATATTGTGGTGTATATTTATTTCATTCTTACTGTCTGTATCCAGTGTGTCTATTGTGGTGTATGTTTATTTCATCCCTACTGTCGGTATCAAGTGTGTCTAATGTGGTGCATTTTTATTTCATCCCTACTGTCTGTATCAAGTGTGTCTAATTTGGTGTATGTTTATTTCATCCCTAATGTCTGTATCCAGTGTGTCTAATGTGGTGTATGTTTATTTCATCCCTACTGTCTGTATCCAGTGTGTCTATTGTGGTGTATGTTTATTTCATCAACGTTGTCAGTATCCAATGTGTCTATTGTGGTGTATGTTTATTTCATCCATGTTGCCAGTATCCAGTGTGTCTAATGTGGTGTATGTTTATTTCATCCCTACTGTCTGTATCCAGTGTGTCTATTGTGGTGTATGTTTATTTTATCCCTACTGTCTGTATCCAGCGTGTCTAATGTGGTGTATGTTTATTTCATCCCTACTGTCTGTATCGAGTGTGTCTAATGTGGTGTATGTTTATTTTATCCCTACTGTCTGTATTTAGTGTGTCTAATGTGGTGTATGTTTATTTCATCTCTAACCCCTGTATCCAGTGTGTCTATTGTGGTGTATGTTTATTCCATCCCTACTGTCTGTATCAAGTGTGTCTAATGTGGTGTATGTTTATTTCATCCCTACTGTCTGTATCCAGTGTGTCTAATGTGGTGTATGTTTATTTCATCCACGTTGTCAGTATCCAATGTCTCTATTGTGGTGTATGTTTATTTCATCCTTACTGTCTGTATCCAGTGTGTCTATTGTGGTGTATGTTTATTTCATCCCTACTGTCTGTATCCAGCGTGTCTAATGTGGTGTATGTTTATTTTATCCCCACTGTCTGTATTTAGTGTGTCTAATGTGGTGTATGTTTATTTCATCTCTAACGCCTGTATCCAGTGTGTCTATTGTGGTGTATGTTTATTTCATCCTTACCGTCTGTATCCAGTGTGTCTAATGTGGTGTATGTTTATTTCATCCCTACTGTCTGTATCCAGTGTGTCTAATGTGGTGTATGTTTATTTCATCCCTACTGTCGGTATCCAGTGTGTCTAATGTGGTGTATGTTTATTTCATCCCTACTGTCTGTATCCAGTGTGTCTAATGTGGTGTATGTTTATTTCATCCCTACTGTCTGTATCCAGTGTGTCTAATGTGGTGTATGTTTATTTCATCCCTACTGTCTTTATCCAGTGTGTCTAATGTGGTGTATGTTTATTTCATCCCTACTGTCTTTATCCAGTGTGTCTAATGTGGTGTATGTTTATTTCATCCCTACTGTCTGTATCCAGTGTGTCTATTGTGGTGTATGTTTATTTCATCCCTAACGCCTGTACCCAGTGTGTCTAATGTGGTATATGTGTATTTCATCCCTAACGCCTTTACCCAGTGTGTCTATTGTGGTGTATGTTTATTTCATCCCTAACGCCTGTACCCAGTGTGTCTATTGTGGTGTATGTTTATTTCATCCCTAACGCCTGTACCCAGTGTGTCTAATGTGGTGTATGCTTATTTCATCCCTACTGTCTGTACCCAGTGTGTCTATTGTGGTGTATGTTTATTTCATCCCTAACGCCTGTACCCAGTGTGTCTAATGATGTGTATGTTTATTTCATCCATGCAGCCAGTATCCAGTGTCTCTATTGTGGTGTATGTTTATTTTATCCATGTTGCCAGTATCCAGCGTGTCTAATGTGGTGTATGTTTATTTCATCCATGCTGCCAGTATCCAGTGTGTGTAATGTGGTGTATCTTTATTTCATCCCTACTGTCTGTATCCAGTGTGTCTAATGTGGTGTATGTTTATTTCATCCCTACTGTCTGTATCGAGTGTGTCTAATGTGGTGTATGTCTATTTCATCCCTACTGTCTGTATTCAGTGTGTCTAATGTGGTGTATGTTTATTTCATCCCTACTGTCTGTATCGAGTGTGTCTAATGTGGTGTATGTTTATTTCATCCCTACTGTCTGTATGCAGTGTGTCTACTGTGGTGTATGTTTATTGTATCCCTACTGTCTGTATCCAGTGTGTCTATTGTGGTGTATGTTGATTTCATCCCTACTGTCTGTATCCAGTGTCTCTAATGTGGTGTATGTTTATTTCATCCTTACTGTCTGTATCCAGTGTGTCTAATGTGGTGTATGTATATTTCATCCATGCTGTCTGTATCCAGTGTGTCTAATGTGGTGTATTTTTATTTCATCCCTACTGTCTGTATCCAGTGTCTCTAATGTGGTGTATGTTTATTTCATCCATGCTGTCTGTATCCAGTGTGTCTAATGTGGTCTATGTTTATTTCATCCCTACTGTCTGTATCCAGTGTGTCTAATGTGGTGTATGTTTATTGCATCCCTACTGTCTGTATCCAGTGTCTCTAATGTGGTGTATGTTTATTGCATCCCTACTGTCTGTATCCAGTGTCTCTAATGTGGTGTATGTTTATTTCATCCATGCTGTCTGTATCCAGTGTGTGTAATGTGGTGTATGTTTATTGCATCCCTACTGTCTGTATCCAGTGTGTCTATTGTGGTGTATGTTGATTTCATCCCTACTGTCTGTATCCAGTGTGTCTAATGTGGTGTATGTTTATTTCATCCTTACTGTCTGTATCCAGTGTGTCTGATGTGGTGTAAGTTTATTTCATCCATGCTGTCTGTATCCAGTGTGTCTAATGTGGTGTATGTTTATTTCATCCCTACTGTCTGTATCCAGTGTCTCTAATGTGGTGTATGTTTATTGCATCCCTACTGTCTGTATCCAGTGTCTCTAATGTGGTGTATGTTTATTTCATCCATGCTGTCTGTATCCAGTGTGTCTAATGTGGTGTATGTTTATTTCATCCCTACTGTCTGTATCCAGTTTGTCTAATGTGGTGTATGTTTATTGCATCCCTACTGTCTGTATCCAGTGTGTCTATTGTGGTGTATGTTGATTTCATCGCTACTGTCTGTATCCAGTGTCTCTAATGTGGTGTATGTTTATTTCATCCATGCTGTCTGTATCCAGTGTGTCTAATGTGGTGTATGTTTATTTCATCCCTACTGTCTGTATCCAGTGTGTGTAATGTGGTGTATGTTTATTTCATCCATGCTGCCAGTATCCAGCGTGTCTAATGTGGTGTATGTTTATTTCATCCCTACTGTGTGTATCGAGTGTGTGTAATGTGGTGTATGTTTATTTCATCCCTACTGTCTGTATCCAGTGTCTCTAATGTGGTGTATGTTTATTTCATCCCTACTGTCTGTATCCAGTGTGTCTAATGTGGTGTATGTTTATTTCATCCCTACTGTCTGTATCCAGTGTGTCTAATGTGGTGTATGTTTATTTCATCCCTACTGTCTGTATCCAGTGTGTCTAATGTGGTGTATGTTTATTTCATCCCTACTG
The DNA here is from genome assembly GCA_037039925.1 of Doris montereyensis. Classification (NCBI taxonomy): domain Eukaryota; kingdom Metazoa; phylum Mollusca; class Gastropoda; order Nudibranchia; family Dorididae; genus Doris; species Doris montereyensis. The sequence goes on along the minus strand of JAXRKP010003350.1, from coordinate 1,539 downwards.
TCTGTATCCAGTGTGTCTAATGTGGTGTATGTTTATTTCATTCCTACTGTCTGTATCCAGTGTGTCTAATGTGGTGTATATTTAGTTCATCCCTACTGTCTGTATCCAGTGTGTCTAATGTGGTGTATGTTTATTTCATCCCTACTGTCTGTACCCAATGTGTCTATTGTAGTATATGTTTATTTCATCCCTACTCTCTGTACCCAGTGTGTCTATTGTGGTGTATGTTCATTTCATCTCTAACGCCTGTACCCAGTGTGTCTATTGTGGTGTATGTTTATTTCATCTCTAACGCCTGTACCCAGTGTGTCTATTGTAGTATATGTTTATTTCATCCCTAACGCCTGTATCCAGTGTGTCTATTGTGGTATATGTTTATTTCATCCCTAACGCCTATACCCAGTGTGTCTATTGTAGTATATGTTTATTTCATCCCTAACGCCTGTATCCAGTGTGTCTATTGCAGTATATGTTTATTTCATCCCTAACGCCTGTGCCCAGTGTGTCTATTGTGGTGTATGTTTATTTCATCCCTAACGCCAGTATCCAGTGTGTCTATTGTGGTATATGTTTATTTCATCCCTGCTGTCTGTACCCAGTGTCTCTATTGTGGTATATGTTTATTTCATCCCTGCTGTCTGTATCCAGTGTCTCTATTGTGGTATATGTTTATTTCATCCCTAACGCCTGTATCCAGTGTGTCTAATGTGGTGTATGTTTATTTTGTCCCTAACGCCTGTATCCAGTGTGTCTATTGTGGTGTATGTATATTTCATTCCTACTGTGTGTACCCAGTGTCTCTATTGTGGTGTATGTTTATTTCCACCCTAATGCCTGTACCCAGTGTCTCTATTGTGGTGTATTATTTCATCCCTAACGCCTTTACCCAGTGTGTCTATTGTGGTGTACGTTTATTTCATCCATGCTGTCTGTACCCAGTGTGTCTATTGTGGTGTATGTTTATTTCATCCATGCTGTCTGTACCCAGTGTGTCTATTGTGGTGTACGTTTATTTCATCCATGCTGTCTGTACCCAGTGTGTCTATTGTGGTGTATGTTTATTTCATCCATGCTGTCTGTACCCAGTGTGTCTATTGTGGTGTACGTTTATTTCATCCCTACTGTCTGTACCCAGTGTGTCTATTGTGGTGTATGTTTATTTCATCCATGCTGTCTGTATCCAGTGTGTCTAATGTGGTGTATGTTTATTTCATCCATGCTGTCTGTATCCAGTGTGTCTATTCTGGTGTATGTTTATTTCATCCATGCTGTCTGTATCCAGTGTGTCTAATGTGGTGTATTTTTATTTCATCCCTGCTGTCAGTATCCAGTGTGTCTATTGTGGTGTATGTTTATTTCATCACTGCTGCCAGTATCCAGTGTGTCTATTGTGGTGTATGTTTATTTCATCCCTGCTGTCTGTATCCAATGTGTCTAATGTGGTGTATGTTTATTTCATTCCAGCTGCCAGTATCCAGTGTGTCTATTGTAGTGTATGTTTATTTCATCCCTGCTGTCTGCATCTAATGTGTTTAATGT
>JAXRKP010000335.1:347190-349690 GCA_037039925.1 Doris montereyensis | reverse complement strand
GTAAGCTTCCAACGACTACTACAGGTACCACCTAAGTGTAAGCTTCCAACGACTACTATGTAGTATCGCCTACTGTGTAAACTTCCAACAGACTGCTTACATATAGTATCAGCTGTCGTGCAAGCTTCCAACAGACCACTTACATGTAGTATCACCTGCAATGTACGCTTCCAAACGGACAGCTTACATGTAATATCACCTGCGATCTAAGCTTCCGATAGACTGGTTACATGTAGTATCACCTGCGATCTAAGCTTCCGATAGACTGGTTACATGTAGTATCACCTGCGATCTAAGCTTCCGATAGACTGGTTACATGTAGTATCACCTGCGATCTAAGCTTCCTATAGACTGGTTACATGTAGTATCACCTGCGGTGTAAGCTTCCAACAACAACTTATGTGTAGTATCATCTGCGGTCTAAGCTTCCAACAGACTGCTTACATATAGCATCACCTGCGGTGTAAGCTTCCAACACCAACTTACATGTAGCATCACCCTGCGGTGTAAGCTTCCAACAGACCTGCTTTACATGTAGTATCAGCTGTGGTGTTCATCTTCCAACAGACTACTGACATATAGCATCACTTGCAGTGTAAGCTTCCAACAACAACTTACATGTAGTATCACCTGCGGTGTAAGCTTCCAACAACAACTTACATGTAGTATCACCTGCGGTGTAAGCTTCCAACAACAACTTACATGTAGCATCACCTGCGGTGTAAGCTTCCAACAGACTGTTTACATGTAGTATCAGCTGCGGTGTAAGCTTCCAACAGACTGTTTACATGTAGTATCACCTGCGGTGTAAGCTTCCAACAGACTGTTTACATGTAGCATCACCTGCGGTGTAAGCTTCCAACAGACTGCTTACATGTAATATCAACTTAGGTGTAAGCTTCCAACAGACTGCTTACATGTACTATCACCTACGGTATAAGCTTCCAACAGACTGCTTACATGTACTATCACCTGCGCTGTAAGCTTCCAACAAACTGTTTACATGTAGTATCAGACTGTGGTCGTCATCTTCCAACAGACTACTTCGAATATAGCATCACCTGCGGTGTAAGCTTCCAACAGACTGCTTCCATATAACATTACCTGCCGTGAAGGCTTCAACAAACTGCTTACATATAGCATCACCTGCGGTGTAAGCTTCCAACAGACTGCTTACATGTAGTTTCACCTGCGGTGTAAGCCTTCCAACAGACTGCTTACATGTAGTAAGATCAGCGGTGTAAGCTTACAAAAACTGCTCACATGTAGTATCACCTGCGGTGTAAGCTTCCAACAGACTGCTTACATGTGGTATCACCTGCGGTGTAAGCTTCCAACAGACTGCTTACATGTAATTATCAACTTAGGTGTAAGCTTCCAACATATTGCTTACGTGTAGTATCATCTGCGTGTGTACGCTTCCAACAGATTGCTTACATGTAGTATCATCTGCGGTGTAAGTTTCCAACAGATTGCTTACATGTAGTATCACCTTGCGGTGTAAGCTTCCAACAGACTGCTCACATGTAATATCAACTTAGGTGTAAGCTTCCAACATACTGCTTACATGTAGTATCATCTGCGGTGTAAGCTTCCAACAGACTGTGTCACAATGTAGTGTCACCTGCGGCGTAAGCTTCCAACAGACTGCTCACATGTAATATCAACTTAGGTGTAAGCTTCCAACATACTGCTTACATATAGCATCACCTGCGGTGTTTGAGTTTCGAACAGACTACTTACATGTAATATCACCTACGGTGTAAGCGTCCAACAGACTACTGACATGTACGTATCACCTACGGTATATAGCTTCCAACAGACTACTGACATTGTAGTATTACCTACGGTATAAGCGTCCAACAGACTACTTGACATGTAGTATTACCTGTGGTGTACGCTTCCATACATACTATTGACATGTAGTATTACCTACGGTATAAGCTTCCAACCAGACTACTGACATGTACTATCACCTACGGTATAAGCGTCCAACAGACTACTGACATGTAGTATTACTACGTATAAGCGTCCAACAGACTACTGACAGTGTAGTATCACCTACGGTTATAAGCGTCTCCAACAGACCTACTGACATGTAGTATCACCTACGGTATAAGCGTCCAACAGACTACTGACATGTACTATCACCTACGGTATAAGCGTCCAACAGACTGCTGACATGTAGTATTACCTACGGTACTAAGCTTCCAACAGACTACTGACATGTAGTATCACCTACGGTATAAGCGTCCAACAGACTACTGACAGTGACTGTAGTATCACTCTGACGGTTAGAAGCGTCCACCAGACTACTGACATGTAGTAGTCACCTACGGTGTAAGCTTCCGTGACATCAATCTATTGACATGTAGTATCACCTACGGTGTAAACCTTCCAAACAGACTACTTACATGTAGTATTACCTACGGTGTAAAGCTTCCAACAGACTGCTTACATGTAGTATTACCTGTGGTGTAAGCTTGCAACAGACTAGACT
>JAXRKP010000335.1:329690-342190 GCA_037039925.1 Doris montereyensis | reverse complement strand
TAATCATGAGATAATGATGAAGATGATAATGATGATGTTGATAATAATAGAATAATCATCATAATTATAATAATAATAATAATAATAATAATAATAATAATAATAAGAGTGATGATGATGATGATGATGATGATGATGATGATGATAATGATGATAAATATAATTACCATGATAATAATAATTATAATAATCGATAATAATTATGATGATAATAACGATATTGCCTTTAAAATACCCAAGCTGGGATACAACTAGTGACGTTACTCGAGATAGGGTGTCGACTCATCAGCGTAAAAGACAAAGAAGAAAGGCTAGATATAAAAAAGAAAACCCAACACATTAGAGCTTTGGTCTGAACCATGTTTCGAACCCCCCCCGTCTTCCGAACCCTAGGTGATGAAGAGAAAGGTGAGCAGGTGAACCACACTGATTGGGTCAGGGTGCAGGGGGAAGAGATGGCGATGCTGATAATTTGTGTAGATCTGAACAAGGTCCGTCTTTGGGGTCAATCCACTTACCTGTCTGACGGGGGGTAAACTCAGGAAAAAAATGCCACAAATGTTTCAACCATGATTTCAGCCACTAGCCTGAAGACCTTTTGTTTTAGAGGCCGAGAGTTGTGTGTGGGACCAACCCAGTCCCCCTACCGAGGTGGGAGTGAGATGCAGGCGAGGTTGGATTTATTGCATTAATGAGCAATAGGAATAGAGAACAGTAAAACCATTTAGGGAAGACAGTCCTGACCACGGTCTCCTGAACCTTATCTGAAGGGAGGGAGGAGATATCGGTTAACCAAATTGTCTAAATTATAAAGAACCTTTTAACATTAATTGCAAGTGCATCAATTGTGCAATAACGACACCAGTGTGTTGAAAGATGAGGACATCAATTGTAGAAACACTCTGCAGACAGAGGGTAATGAACCTATTTATAGAAACTGACGATCCCATTGTGCAACGTCTGCCAGAGGCGACAGAACCGGAAACAAACGCTGACAACACAAACCACCTGAAAGAAGAAAGAGACTTTTCATGACTTGTAAGAAACCGAAAGCCTGACTGTGTGACGTAGGTAGGCTATTCTAAATGGCATCATATAGTCAGGGGTGGGGGGTGGGGGTGGGCACTCACGTACTCCACGTACACTCTAATGAAGCTTTCTAAGCCCCTGCCATCTTGAAAACCAGGTTTCTCCATATTGTTTCGACTAAAATCTTCCAGTTATGTGGATCAACACCTAATCTCATTGTAGACTTTCGATAAAACTGACATTTGTCCCGTGTGCAGATAACAACATTCTTTACATCATAAAAAGATCCATTGGCTGAATACAAGGCAGTTCCTGACAAAATTAAAAAACCTACCAAAACCTGAGATCACCTTCTTTGCAGTACACTCTAAAACCAAATCAAATTAAATCAAAGCAAGTAGTCATACGCGGCTGTATCCTGTGTTTAGGGTCCCAGCTGGGATCTTGTGGTGCTGGCTTCCAGTACTGGTAATGCCCTTGATGGCCCAAGGGACCTAATTCAATGCAAAATCCATTTAACCCATCAGCTCGGGCTTATCCCTTTTTTTTCCGCTTGACCGGCAACGGGACACAAAAATAATGTCTTGAACGAACGACAACTTGTCTGAACGTCAGATGTTTAGGTAGGGGGGTCTTGCCTGTAACGCATTGCCCTGTTCACCTCACCAAGTCGGGAAAGGTGGTGTGGGGGTTGGAGGAGGAATCTAGATTATGGATTGGGTAAGTTTGTCCTGACCAAGTATGGAAACGTGTGTAATAATTAAATGTTTATTGTCCAAGTCAAGGCAAAATTTTGCCATGAAGTACAAATCGAAAACATGGGATATACATATTAATGGCACCTGACGAAATTGATTTACTTTGACACATTGAAATGTTCCCAAGACAAAATCAGACCAAGTCAGGGAAATACCTGTACAACATGCATATTCTTACATATTATTCACTGTAAATGTCATTATGATAAACAATTTGAGGGGGTGAAGTTGGGGAAAGAAGGAAAAGGAAAGAGTGAGTGAAGGAAATGTTGGAACTTGGAAAGAGGGGGGGGGGCAGAAGTAGAGAAAAGTCAGGAAGATGCAGGGACATGATTGAAATGTTCGCTGACCAAGATCTAGAAATGCCTGTAACATTGAAATGTTCCTTGACCAATATCGGGAAATACCTGTACACATTGTCCAGATGTTCACCTGGCCAAGTCGGGAAATGCCTGGCACACATTGTCCACATGTTCACCTGACCAAGTCGAGAAATGCCTGAGAGATTGTCCAGATGAGAAACTGACAGAAGACAGACAGACAGACAGACTGAAATGTTCACCTGACCAAGTCCAGAGAGAGAGAGAGAGGGAAATGCCTGTACACATTGTCCACATGTTCGCCTGACCAAGTTGGGAAATGCCTGTACACATTGTCCACATGTTCAGACCAAGTTGGGAAATGCCTGTAGACATTGAAATGTTCACCTGAGAGAGACAGACAGACAGACAGACGGACGGACATGTTCATCAACAGAGCCTGAGTGAAAGAGAGAGAGAGAAATGCCTGTACACAGAGAAATGTTCACCTGAGAAGTCGAAAAATGCCTGTAGAGAGAGAGATTGAAATGTTCCAGAGAGAGAGAGAGAGAGAGAAGTCGAGAGAGAGAAATGCCTAAGACATTGAAATGTTCACCTGACCAGAGAGAGAAATGCCTGTACAGATTGTCCAGATGTTCACCTGGCCAAGTCGGGAAAAGCCTGTACACAGACAGACCACATGTTCACCAGAGCCAAGACGGAGAAAGAGACATAGACAGATTGCCAAGACAACCCCAAGTCGGGAAATGCCTGATACACATTGAAATGTTCACCTGACCAAGTCGTGAGTTGCCTGTACAAATTAATAACATGAAGACCTGGCCAAGTCCGGGAAAATGCCTGTACACATTGCCATGTTCACCTGAATCATCCATAAATGCCTGTAGACATTGAAATGTTCACCTGACCAAGTCGAGAAATGCCTGTACACATTGTCCACATGTTCACCTCACCAAGTCTTCTTCTGCCTGTACATCTTCTTCATCTTCATCTTCCAAGTCGAAATGCCTGTACACATTGTCCACATGTTCATCCTGGCCAAGTCGGGAAATGCCTGTACACATTGAAATGTTCACCTGACCAAGTCGAGAAATGCCTGTACACATTGAAATGTTCACCTGACCAAGTCGAGAAATGCCTGTACACATTGAAATGTTCACCTCCTTCTTTCGACCTCCTTCTGAATCTGGAGAAATGTCCTTCTCCTCCTTCTTTTATGAAATGTTCAGCCTGACCAAGTCAGGGGACCCCTCCCACATTGAAATGTTCAAACCTGAAGCATTATATTTTCTGTGTAAACTCCTAAGAATGCCACGACTAATAACTAGTTTTAGGGGGAAACCTTTTTCATTGTCCACATGTTGTTCTGGCCAAGTCCTGAAATGCCTGTACACATTGGAATGTTCAGGTGAGGGGGTGGGGAGGTGGGGGTACACATTGAAATGTTCACCTAGGCAGCCAAAGTCCATGAGCCCAGTGGAACAATGCCTGTACACATTGTCCACATGTTCACCTGACCAAGTCGAGAAATGCCTGTACACATTGTCCACATGTTCGCCTGACCAAGTTGGGAAATGTCATGGCAGACATTGTCCACATGTTCATCTGGCCAAGTCGGGAAATGCCTGTACACATTGAAATGTTCACCTGACCAAGTCGAGAAATGCCTGTACACATTGTCCACATGTTCACCTGACCAAGTCGGGAAATGCCTGTACACATTGTCCACATGTTCACCTGACCAAGTCGAGAAATGCCTGTACACATTGTCCACATGTTCACCTGACCAAGTCGGGAAATGCCTGTACACATTGAAATGTTCACCTCACCAAGTGGGGAAATGCCTGTACACATTGTCCACATGTTCACCTCACCAAGTCGGGAAATGCCTGTACACATTGAAATGTTCACCTCACCAAGTGGGGAAATGCCTGTACACATTGAAATGTTCACCTGACGAAACCTGACCAAGTCGGGAAATGCCTGTACACATTGAAATGTTCGCCTGACCAAGTCGGGAAATGCCTGTACACATTGAAATGTTCACCTGACCAAGTCGGGAAATGCCTGTAGACATTGAAATGTTCAGAGACCAAGTCGAGAAATGCCTGTACCATTGTCCACATGTTCACCTGGCCAAGTCAGGGAAAGGCCTGTACTCATCTCCCTACCCTTACCTTCACCTGACCACAACTATTATCGATGAAGGAAATGCCTGTACACATTGCAATGTTCACCTGACCAAGTCCGGAAATGCCTGTAGACATTGTCCACATGTTCACCTGGCCAAGTCAGGAAAGGCCTGTACACATTGCCATGTTCACCTCACCAAGTCGGGAAATGCCTGTACACATTGAAATGTTCACCTGACCAAGTCCGGAAATGAGAGTAAACACAGAGAAAAACAAACAACACCAAGTCGAGAAATGCCTGTCCCCATTCCACTGTTCACCTAGCACCAAAATATGCCATCCCTGTAACACATTGAAACAAAGTATTCAAGATGAAAAACATGCCTGTACACATTGAAATGTTCACCTGACGATGAAGCTGAACAAGTCAAAAAAACCTGTACAAACAATATAACCACCCACCAAGTCCCCAAATGCCTTCCCCATAAATGTTCCCACATACCAAGTCCCACATACCCCTGTATACTTCCTCCACACCCCCACCAAAACGAGAAACCCAACAAACAATATAACCACATGTTCCCCTACCCAAGTCCCACAAATGCCTTCCCCATAAATGTTCACCTGGCAAGTACCCCCTCCCTGTACACATTGTCCACATGTTCACCTGGCCAAGTCAGGAAAGCCAATAAGGTGCCCGTGTGTTACATCATTTGCACGATGTTTACAACGCCACCACGCTCGTTAGCGTTATCATCAAGGTTATCTACAGCGTTGCCCATTCATAACCCTACGCCCAGTTCCACATGTTCATGTGGCCAATAACGTCCGAAAAGGTTGCTGGGGTCATTGTCCACATGTTCACCTGACCAACCAAGTCGGGAAATGCCTGCACAGATCCAGATGATTTACCTGGCCAAGTCGTGACAATGTCGCCACATTGTCCACATGTTCACCTGGCCAAGTCCCCGAAACCCCTGAGGATTGTCCACATGTTCACCTGACCAACCAACTACTGGCAATGCCTGCACACGATTGTCCACATGATAGACCAATTAATGAAGTAGATTAGACAGATACATCCAGTCGTAGCAGTGTTTTGTAATAGCGCTAGAGTATCGATTCACCTGTTTTGTTAACCAAGACAAGATATGCCTACCATCTTAGTTACAGAGGCACCTGATATCGATACAATACCTTGTTATAGAAAGAAAGAATCATACATTTTGATTAGAAACAAAGACCATACCACTTTTATGTAGAAACAATGAACCTGCACACATTGTCCACATTGTTCAGGAAAAGATAACGATAGACCAGCCAAAAGGCCAAGTATAATTGGAAATGCCTTCCCACATTATTTACATGTTCAGCGGTGTTCGTTAGATCCAACCAAGTGGGGGTCAATTCCTTCACATTTCATTCCTTCACTGACCAACCAGTCAGTCAGCCTCACCCATTCATTCATTGATTAATTGATTCATGCATTCATTCATTCATTCCTTCATTTACATTCATTGATTCATTCATCACTTCATTCATTCTGGCCAAGTGGGATAATTCATTCATTCATTCACTCATGTTCTCCTGACCAACCAAGTGGGGAAATCCACTCATTCATTCATTCGGTCAATGTTCACCTGACCATGGGGAAATGCCTCACTCACTGAAATGTTCACCTGACCAAGTGGAAATGCCTGCACACGTTGCACAATGTTCACCTTACATACCAATATATTATCATATTTCCACGCACACATTGTCAACATATTGAATATCAATTAATTTAAATTATGCCTGCATACATAATCCACATGTTCATCCACTGACCAACCAATGGGGATTATTGATGACACATTGTCCACATGTTCACGGCAGGTTTACCAACCAAGTGGCAAATGCCTGCACACATTGTCCACACAAAAGCTGGCACCGTTCATTGGCGAGCCGTGAAGAATGTGATTGATTGATTGATTGATTGCTGTGTCTAAAAATACCCAAGGCAGTGTATTATTAGCGTCGGTAAACTAGCTTTGTTCCTGGATTCGAACCCGGGACCTCCTGGGGGGGGGGGGTCCGGCAGTCCTTAGCATTTCGTTTTAAATTATTTGATATAGACAAGTTTAACCACTACCAGTGTGTTCGGCACGCCTTAGCGGACATGGTTTTCAAAATCATATTATGGTTGCCTTTTCTAACTGTCGTTTTTTGTAAATACCTACAACTTCATAAACAAACTCGATAACTTCATTCAACATGCGTTTTTGAACATCTTGGCTATAACGTAAATTCAAATAGGCGTTTTTTAGCTTTGAAACAAACTTACGTTTCAAATAGGCTTTCACGCTAACAAAATTGGCTATAACTTCAATTCAAATAGGCGTTTTTAAATTTGAACAATCTTTAAGACACTGTGTTATTCGGTTCCCCGTCTAACCACACGTAGAGTGTCATAATTAAACGATTTTATTTTATCTTGGAACATGTTCAACCGTTCCAATTCCTGGAAATTTAATCACACAAAAATTCTTGTTTTGAAAAGATATCAGCTGTTTTGAAATATGTTATTGTTTTATATACAAAATTGGGGACGATCGGATAATACAGAACCCGGGACTGTCAAAAAGTAACATTTTGAGAGAATCGCATATTTTTCCGTTATTTTAACGTTTTTTCTGCTTTTAAACCTAGAAAATCATACGAAAGTTAATGTCATACAGTCTTGAGAGGCTCCCAATATTTTTGATATTTCAACTGCTCTGGGTCCCTTATATAATCAATCGTTTTTCTTATAACAGGTTTACGAATACAATTTCCGGTTGATCATAGCCGATATTGGAAAGAATTCCTCAAACGTAATTTTTCAAATAAGTGCATTCAAACTTGTTATATGTTAGACAAAATGTCCACTTTTATGGCACAGCCGATGTGCTGAAAGTTAGGCCGGTATCGTTTTCAAATAATCTTAAAATGAAAGAATCGATACTGAGCTTATTTTATGGTATCAATGTGGAGGAGTGCATTACATTAGTTCAATCAACGAGATTTGTAAGATTTGTAGTGAAATGTCTTCCTCAGGGACTCCGCCTCCGCCAACATTCAACATACTTGTTCCAGGGGGATAAGTCTCTGGTGGTGTTGGCATCTCAACCAACAGGTCGTTATTGTTACAACATTCAACTTTCTTTGTTTCGAGTGTCCAGACACTGGTGATGAATGGCTTAATACCTAGTCCAACATTCAGACGATAAAATAGGAGGTCACTGGTGGTGAATCCAAGGATTCTTAATACTGGTTAGGTTGTTGGACTTGGAATCTTCAAGTCCCTGGTTTTGAATCGTGGCAAGGCTAGGCCCTACAACATTCAAGACAGACAGACACGTGCACTTGTTTTACTGACCCAGGTGAATGGCTAAAACTCTAACTTGGAAGTAAACATTCAACATAGCGTCGTGTCCAGGAGTGTGCAGAACACGCTGGAAATGGTGAATGGCTAAATACTTTACAACATTCAACATACTTGTAAAGTGTGCAGACACTGGTAGTGAATGGCTAAATACTTTGCAACATTCAACATACTTGTAAGTGTGTGCAGACACTAGTGATGAATGGCTAAATACTACAACATTCAACATACTTGTGCAGACACTGGTGGTGAATGGCTTAAACAACATTCAACTTACTTGTGACAACACTGGTGATGATGGCAATACTTTACAACATTCAACACACTTGTGCAGACACTGGTGGTGAATGGCTAAATACTTTACAACATTCAACATACGTGAAGTGCAGACATTGGTAGTGAATGGCTAAATACTTTACAACATTCAACATACTTGTGCAGACACTGGTGGTGAATGGCTAAATACTTTACAACATTCAACATACTTGTGAAGTGTGCAGACACTGGTGATGAATGGCTAAATACTTTACAACATTCAACATACTTGTAAAGTGTGCAGACACTGGTGGTGAATGGCTAAATACTTTACAACATTCAACATACTTGTAAAGTGTGCAGACACTAGTGATGAATGGCTAAATACTTTACAACATTCAACATACTTGTGCAGACACTAGTGGTGAATGGCTAAATACTTTACAACATTCAACATACTTGTAAAGTGTGCAGACACTGGTGGTGAATGGCTAAATACTTTACAACATTCAACATACGTGTGCAGACATTGGTGGTGAATGGCTAAAATACTTTACAACATTCAACATACTTGTGAAGTGTGCAGACACTGGTGATGAATGGCTAAATACTTTACAACATTCAACATACTTGTGAAGTGTGCAGACACTGCTGGTACAGATACTGGTGAATGGCTAAATACTTTACAACATTCAACATACTTGTGCAGACACTAGTGGTGAATGGCTAAATACTTTACAACATTCAACATACTTGTGAAGTGTGCAGACACTGGTGGTGAATGGCTAAATACTTTACAACATTCAACATACTTGTGCAGACACTGGTGGTGAATGGCTAAATACAACATTCAACATTTAAGTGTGCAGACACTGGTGATGAATGGCTAACTACAACATTCAACATACTTGTGAAGTGTGCAGACACTGGTGATGAATGGCTAAATACTTTACAACATTCAACATACTTGTGAAGTGTGCAGACACTGGTGATGAATGGCTAAATACTTTACAACATTCAACATACTTGTGCAGAGCTGGTGCTAAATACTTTACAACATTCAACATACTTGTGAAGACACTGGTGAAATGGCTAAATACTTTACAACATTCAACATACTTGTGCAGGCGCTGGTGGTGAATGGCTAAATACTTTACAACATTCAACATACTTGTGGTGTTTTGGGGTTGGTTGTTTGTTATTGTTGAGGGTTTTGTTTGGTTTTTTAGGGGGGAGGGGCGGGCGGAGGGTACGGGTGCTCTGTTAATGTCATTTTCTCAAGGCAGGTTATGTTACTAGGACACGTGGGTTTTAGCCCCCCCCCCCCCCTATTCAAGACAGGATGGAGAAGATGGCGTTATCGTAACCTGACCGAGTTTGCACCATGTATGCCCGCCCCTTTCCAGCAGACCATGTCATTCAAAGCCTTTCTCAAATCTAAGGAAATCGCACAGTATAGCTGCCTGTCGGATATACCATACTAACACTCTTGACAAGTTGCTTATCTGAGGACCCAATCATACCTGAGTCACGTGATGAACATAATTATATATTCATGGAACAGAGTTGAAAGAAATTCTCGTAATTATAATGTGACTAACTATTTTGATTGAAGTGTATACATTTTGTATTTCTAAAGCCCCGCTCCCACCCCCACCCCCCCCCCCCCCCACCCCCCACAAAAACAAAAACAACCAAACAAACCAAATGGACACAACCCTAGCCGACGAGTCGCTATCGAGAGATAAAAAAATTGTTCTGTTGACACACATTTGAACGTGTCCTCACTTTTCTCCGTGACAACTAGAATAACATTTGACATTATGTGATATCCTGTCAATTCATGTAGTGATTGCGGTTAAACTTGCTGTGTTTCCTTTGTTGTTTGTGTTCAAATCTACTTCGGTGGGCACAGTGAGAAGAACATGCGTAACATGAGAACAGCCATCCAGCTGAACAGTGTCATGAAGGACAGGTCAGGCCACTCCCAGCTAATCATCTTGAATCTGCCGTCTGTTCCAGAGAGCATGGAGGGCCAGGCCAACTGTATCCTTTCAACTTGGGTCTTTGTGTATGTCTGCGTGTGTGTGTGTGTGTGTGTGTGTGTGTGTGGTGTGTGTGTGTGTGAATTGTTGCTCGGGTTTTCTGTGGGTTTTATATTTGTATTTTTGTTTTGTTTTGTTTTTGTTTTATTTTCTTATTGTCATTTGGGAGGGGGGGGGGTATTTTTGTTGTTGTTTTGTTAATCAAAAAGGGGAGAGTGGAATTTGACTCTATGGACAGACAGTAGGGCTCACTGCTCTTACATTACGGGGGATTATCATTCGAACAAATTCCATGTCATCTTTCTATTCTGCAATTTGTGCTCTGTCGGTAATTGTAACAATTTTCTTTTTGTTTGGGGAGGAGATAGGCTTGTACTTTTGTTGTTGTTGTTGTTTATGTTTGGGGAAGAGATAGGGTTGTACTTTTGTTGTTGTTGTTGTTTATGTTTGGGGAAGAGATAGGGTTGTACTTTTGTTGTTGTTTATGTTTGGGGAGGACATAGGGTTGTACTTTTGTTGTTGTTTGTGTTTGGGGAGGAGATAGGCTTGTACTTTTGTTGTTGTTGTTGTTTGTGTTTGGGGAGGAGATAGGGTTGTACTTTTGTTGTTGTTGTTGTTGTTGTTGTTTATGTTTGGGGAAGAGATAGGGTTGTACTTTTGTTGTTGTTGTTGTTTATGTTTGGGGAAGAGATAGGGTTGTACTTTTGTTGTTGTTTGTGTTTGGGGAAGAGATAGGGTTGTACGTTTGTTGTTGTTTGTGTTTGGGGACGAGATAGGGTTGTACTTTTGTTGTTGTTTGTGTTTGGGGAGGAGATAGGCTTGTACTTTTGTTGTTGTTGTTGTTTGTGTTTGGGGAAGAGATAGGGTTGTACTTTTGTTGTTGTTGTTGTTGTTGTTGTTTATGTTTGGGGAAGAGATAGGGTTGTACTTTTGTTGTTGTTGTTGTTTGTGTTTGGGGAAGAGATAGGGTTGTACGTTTGTTGTTGTTTATGTTGGGGAGGAGATAGGGTTGTACTTTTGTTGTTGTTTGTGTTTGGGGAGGAGATAGGGTTGTACTTTTGTTGTTGTTTGTGTTTGGGGAGGAGATAGGGTTGTACTTTTGTTGTTGTTTGTGTTTGGGGACGAGATAGGGTTGTACTTTGTTGTTGTTTGTGTTTGGGAGGAGATAGGGTTGTACTTTTGTTGTTGTTTGTGTTTGGGGAGGAGATAGGGTTGTACTTTTGTTGTTGTTTGTGTTTGGGGAAGAGATAGGGTTGTACGTTTGTTGTTGTTTGTGTTTGGGGAAGAGATAGGGTTGTACTTTTGTTGTTGTTTGTGTTTGGGGAAGAGATAGGGTTGTACTTTTGTTGTTGTTTGTGTTTGGGGAAGAGATAGGGTTGTACTTTTGTTGTTGTTTGTGTTTGGGGAGGAGATAGGGTTGTACGTTTGTTGTTGTTTGTGTTTGGGGAAGAGATAGGGTTGTACGTTTGTTGTTGTTTGTGTTTGGGGAAGAGATAGGGTTGTACTTTTGTTGTTGTTTGTGTTTGGGGAAGAGATAGGGTTGTACGTTTGTTGTTGTTTGTGTTTGGGGAAGAGATAGGGTTGTACTTTTGTTGTTGTTTGTGTTTGGGGAGGAGATAGGGTTGTACGTTTGTTGTTGTTTGTGTTTGGGAGGATAGGGTTGTACTTTTGTTGTTGTTTGTGTTGTTTATGTTTGGGGAAGAGAACTTTTGTTGTTGTTGTTGTTTATGTTTGGGGAAGAGATAGGGTTGTACTTTTGTTTTGTTTGTGTTTGGGAACTTTTTTGTTGTTGTTTGTGTTTGGGATGTTTGAGAATAGGGTTGTACTTTTGTTGTTGTTGTTGTTTATGTTTGGGAGTTTGTATTTTGTTGTTGTTTGTGTTTGGGGAAGAGATCTTTGTTGTTGTTTATTGTTTGTTTGTACTTTTGTTGTTGTTGTTGTTTATGTTTGGAGAGAAGAATTAGACTTTTGTTGTTGTTTATGTTTGGGGAAGAGAAAGGTTGTACTTTTGTTGTTGTTTGTGTTTTATTGTACTGTTTTGTTTGTTTTCTTTTGTTGTTTTTGTTTTGTTTTGTTTTGTCGTTTTGGATGGAATTTGGTTGTACTTTTGCCTTGACCTTTAGTGTGTGTTTACGTCACGTGCAACGTGCGGTTGTACTTTTGGTTGTTGTGATAGTTTTGTATACCTGTCTTGTTGGGCTGGGTTTCTTAGGGTTAGACGGGGTTCAACGTGTTTATGAACAACACAAGACAACGTATTTTCTGTTGTTTTGTTTTAACACAAGTTTTGCCGTCGTTTCGGATGGAATTTGTGTACTCTCCCTACACCTTGACAAGCTTTATGAACAACACAAGTGATACACATGTCCTGTACAAGCTATGAACAACACAAGACAACGTGCAACACATGTATACCAGTACAAGCTTTATGAACAACTGGAAGACCAACGTGATACACATGTATACCTGTACAAGCTTTATGAACAACACAAGACAACGTGATACACACATGTATACCTGTACAAGCTTTATGAACATCACAAGACAACGTATTT
>JAXRKP010000335.1:322190-324690 GCA_037039925.1 Doris montereyensis | reverse complement strand
TAAGACATGTGTAGAGACATGTGTAGAGACATGTGTGTACAGACATGTGTAGAGACATGTGTGTAGAGACATGTGTACAAACATGTGTATACAGACATGTGTGTAGAGACATGTGTGTAGAGACATGTGTGTACAGACATGTGTAGAGACATTTGTGTACAGACATGTGTGTAGAGACATGTGTAAAGCATGTGTGTACATTTGCATGTGTGTAGAGGCATGTGTGTACATATATGTGTGTAGAGACGTGGCAGAGACATGTGTGTACAGATATGGTAGGGCATGTGTAGAGACATGTGTGTACAGACATGTGTGTAGAGGCATGTGTGTGCAGATATGTGTAGAGACATGTGTAGAGACATGTGTAGAGACATGTGTGTAGAAGACATGTAGCTACAAGACATGTTTGTAGAAGACATGTAGCTAGAAGACATGTGTGTAGAGAACATGTGTGTAGAAGACATGTATCTAGAAGACATGTGTTCCAGACATGATGTGTAGAGGCATGTGTAGTACAGACATGTAGCTAGAAGACATGTGTGTAGCAGACATGTGTAGATACATGTGTGTACAGACATGTAGCTAGAAGACATGTGTGTAGCAGACATGTAGCTAGAAGACATGTGTGTAGCAGACATGTAGCTAGAAGACATGTGTGTAGCAGACATGTAGCTAGAAGACATGTGTTGTAGCAGACATGTAGTTAGAAGACAGGTGTGTAGAAGACATGTAGTTAGAAGACATGTGTGTACAAGACATGTGTGTAGAGGACATGTGTGTAGAAGACTTGTGTAGAGACATGTGTAGAAGACATGTCTGTAGAAGACATGTGGGTAGAGACATGTGTAGAAGACATGTGTGTAGAAATATGTGTGTAGAGACATGTGTACAGACATGTGTAGAGACATGTGTGTAGAAGACATGTGTGTAGAAGACATGTGTGTAGAAGACATGTGTGTAGAAGACATGTGTGTAGAAGACAGATGTGTAGAAGACATGTGTAGAGACATGGTGTACAGACATGTGCGTAGAGACATGTGTGTAGAAGGACATGTGTGTAGAGACATGTGTAGAGGACACGTGTGTAGAGACATGTGTAGAGACATGTGTGTAGAGACATGTGTGTAGAGGACATGTGTAAAGACATGTGTAGAGACATGTGTAGAGACATGTATGTACAGGACATGTGTAAAGGACATGTGTTAGAGACATGTGTGTACAGACATGTGTGTAGAGACATGTGTGTAGAGCCATGTGTGTAGAACCATGTGTAGAGACATGTGTGTGTAGAGACATGTGTAGAGACATGTGTAGAGATATGTGTTGTACAGACATGTGTAGGACACATGTGTGTAGAGACATGTGTGTAGAGACAGGTGTAGAGGACATGTGTGTAGAGACATGTGTTAGAGACATTGTGTGTAGAGACATGTGTAGAGGACATGTGTGTAGAGACATGTGTGTAGAGACATGTGTGTAGAGACATGTGTGTAGAGACATGCGTGTAGAGATATGTTGTGTAGAGATGTGTGTAGAGATATGTGTGTAGATATATGTGTGTTAGAGATATGTGTGTAGAGACATGTGTGTAGAGATATGTGTGTAGAGACATGTGTGTAGAGATATGTGTGTAGAAACATGTGTTGTAGAGATCTGTGTGTAGAGACATGTTGTGGTAGAGACATGTGTGTAGGAGACATGTGTGTAGAGATGTGTGTAGAGGACATGTGTGTAGAGATTTGTGTGTAGACACATGTGTGTAGAGACATGTGTGTAGAGACATGTGTAGAGACATGTGTGTAGAGACATGTGTAGAGACATGTGTAGAGACATGTGTGTAGAGACATGTGTGTAGGAGACATGTGTGTAGAGACAAGTGTGTACAGACATGTGTGTACAGACATGTGTGTAGAGACATGTGTGTACAGACATGTGTGTAGAGACATGTGTGTAGAGATACACCACGGGTTTGGTGGGACCAAGGTTTTTTGGTTGTAACCGATTTATTACAGCTCTTAGTTTTTTTCTCCTCTCCTTTGGGGGGGATGGGGAGGGGGAGGGGGATTGGGTTGTGCAAAAGGAGAGAAATCCCACTCTAGCACACGAATATACCACTTCCTACAACTTAAATTCCCCACTCAACAAAATGATAGACAGGGGAAAAGGGGCAAAAGCGGACCTCCGACCCCCCCCCCCCCCCCCCCCCCCTTTTCTGTTTGGATCCTAACAAGATTTCAAACAGTACACATCAATTTGGATCTTTGAACTCTGTTATATAAAATGTTATATAATTATTTCCCTATCCCACAACGTATTCCAAGGCTCACAAAATGGATACATGACAGTCAACAACAACAACAACAACAATGATATGTCAAAAACTATTTTCAACAAAGACATGAGGTAACTTTTTAATCCCAATACCAAAATGGCGCTGGGTGTAGAATTGCTTGAATAGGTTAAATGTTGTTGAAGAAAACATCATTCACAAGGGAGAAAA
>JAXRKP010000335.1:302190-317190 GCA_037039925.1 Doris montereyensis | reverse complement strand
CTCTCTCTCTCTCTCTCTCTCTCTCTCTCTCTCTCTCTCTCTCTATCTCTCTCTCTCGCTCTCAATACATACATACATACATACATACATACATACATACATACATACATACATGCATACAAACATACAAGCGAGAACAGACAGACAGATGAAATGTATAAACATAGCTTTCTAAACCAGAAACATATTGTTTATTTTTGTTATGACAACACCATAATTTAAATTCGTGTCAGAGGTGTAGTAACTCTCCCTTTGGCAGCTGGTTGATAGTAATCTCTGACATATTCACCAGGCAATGGCACTTGATGAATCCGACTTGGCTGATATTCATTCGTATTTTGATGACGTTTCCTGTATCTAATTACGAGATCTTTGACGTCTCTCTGAAATTCCATCCTTTCCAAGTCATCAAATTTCTAATTCAAGCTTTTGAAAAAGTGTTCCATCTCAGAGGGCATTAATTATCTCCCGCTCAACTTCTGGAGCCATGGCAGCTCGCTTTCTGTTGCCTTTTGCCTTTTTTTTTTGTGTCCGTTTGTAGTGTTGGAGCTAGGGCTTCTCAGAGGCTTATCTGGTCAGCCGCTTCAAGGTCATCATTGTGTTCGCTCTCTGACAGGAGCTGTCAGTAGTTGCATCAGCTACATTTTCGGCTGTTGGCCTTGGAGCGATATAAGGCACCAGGAAACACATGCTTTCATAAAATGGCCACTGTTTTTTTTGTGTGAAGCCACTTGTCCAGATGTTGTTCGCTCTCTATTTTTTTCATAAAGTAGTCACGCATCGAGCTCCACCTTTTTTACAGGCCATTGCTGAAAGATATCATGTTGGTAGCCTTCCATGGCAGTTTGATAAATAAATTCCTACTTAAAATGTGTAAATAATGTCCAGTAGCTTTGCTACTACATCCCTGTTACAGTGATTTTTTGTCTGATTTATCGTAAATCGCGCAGTTCTCGTATGGACTGCTAATATCAATATTTCTCCTTATTTATTATGGACATGATGATAGTACTACAATGTACGGTATTTCGATTTTGGAGAAAAACTAGTGGATTCGACGATGTCTGAAGGAAAACAATAACACAGCTACTGAGCTAGACGATACTACACAGGCACAACAGTGTCCCATAAGATTTTTTTTTAAAGTTCGAAACTCCGCAAATTCGCATTTTTCGGTGTTTCCCAAGCGCGTTAAAGGTTTTTTGTGGCGCTGATTTAAAAATAAAGATTAAAATGCTCTAAAATGTCAATTTAATTAACTGAAAAAATTTGATTTTCATTACCTGGCTACGATCTCCCGTAACCGGATGTACTGGCGCCATCATGTCGCCCAGGTGTTCACCGGCTTGACGGATCAAGAATGAACCCAACAATTCTTTCTTCCATCGACGGCTCGTAAGAAACACGGAAGCAGTTCCAGCATAAACATCAATCCGCGATTCTCTATTGTAGTAAATAAAATTAATTGTCACAATCCACAATCCGTTGATCGGCGTAAAATTTGTGGCGACAGAAAGTCCCAGCATAACCCTACCCTATAAATTTTTGATTGTCCAGAGGCAAGGTGTGTGCTAGACGGAGCTGATGACTGAAACTTCTCAGCAGACCTTTCAGAAGTCATTAGAACGAGTAGAATGAGACTTGATTTGGTATTTTAGTCAAGTTTCATTTATCAAATTAGCATGATTGAGCTGACAGTGTCCTTTTTGAAAGCAGAATCAACTAAGTACACGTGTAGATCACCAAAGTATTGCGACCTGGCCAAAGACCTTCATAAAGCCGGATTTATGACCAACGTACTGGCAGTGGAAATTGGCGCAAGACGGTTTGTAGGAGCATCGACTTATTCCCCCTAAAACAGCCAGCTCTCAATTACAGGAAACAAATGTACTAGAGCACTCAAATAGCTGCGGCATAAATAGCGGAAAAGAGGCCCAGCTGGATCTGGCCAAGAAGACATAAAAGATTGCTTCACATCGTCAGCCGGTGATGAATCCGTGTATTTCACAAGTGAGAAAGTTTTTCAGGAGAAGAGAAAAAACTCGTTTATTACTTAACGGTAAAACAAATGTTGATTATTTTTGTACGCTGTCAAACTTAACGTGGCTTGCCTATTAACACTTGACATTTGTTTTTAAACTACTTTAACGCGTAGACGAGTTCACTGCAAAACAGTCAGGGTGATGAAATCACACACGCCACATCGTGGATCGGGAGATTTCATCCCCGTATTTACAAGATAAACCTTTACCTGTGACGTTGTGATGCAGTCGAGCATTGGCGTCTCAATGCTTTCATTACCTAGCTTTGAGGACACGCATAGGCCAGCTGGTGGTATTTCTTGACTAAGTTACTTTCAGTCATATTATATTAATGTTAAAAAAAAAATCCCATTTATTAAAGATAAAGATAAAGATGGATTTATACTAGTCCGTATCCCCCGTACAAGTGCAGGCTTGACCAACTGTACATCATTTATCCCCCAACAGGCCATTTCATTGAAAGTTCTTCTCAACTCCCGTGGGAGCATACAGTACACAAGCCTGTTAGGCTTTTCGTACTAACACTCAAACAAGATCTTTCTCTACCTATAGCTGGGTACTCATTCACACCTGAGTCAAGTGAGGAAATTAGAGTGAAGTACCTTTCCTACGAGCAGAACCATGTAAAAAACCCACATGTGCCAGCCGTGGGGCTGAACAAGTGTCGTCGTGATCACCAGCTCACAACACTGCGGTTCAGCTACAACGCCTCAACTTATGTGCAAAGGACAACAGTAACATAAAGACACTTAGAGGTGATACATACCATAGGCAAACATTGTTATTATTATTATTATTATTATTATTATTATTATTATTATTATTATTATTATTATTATTATTATTATTATTATTATTATTATTATTATTATTATTATTATTATTATTATTATTATTATTCAAATTTATATCGAACAGACTTTGAATTTTGATTTTCTGATTTTTAGTTTGGATGTGTAAAACCTGAACGAGTCAACATGATAAGAATAAGTTGTTGGCTGTCCCTGAATTTTGGGCTAAAGCTGCCACTCCTCATATCAGCTTGTAAGACATTTGAAGGTTGAAGTGACATGGAAGTTGGTACAACAACTGAAGGTTGAAATGACATAGAAGTTGGTACAACAACTGAAGGTTGAAGTGACATAGAAGTTGGTACAACAACTGAAGATTGAGGTGACATAGAAGCTGGTACAACAACTGAAGATTGAGGTGACATAGAAGTTGGTACAACAACTGAAGATTGAGGTGACATAGAAGTTGGTACAACAACTGAAGATTGAGGTGACATAGAAGTTGACATAGAAGTTGGTACAACAACTGAAGGTTGAGGTGACATAGAAGTTGGTACAACAACTGAAGGTTGAAATGTTGGTACAACAACTGAAGGTTGAAATGACATCGAAGTTGGTACAACAACTGAAGGTTGAAGTGACATAGAAGTTGGTACAACAACTGAAGATTGAGGTGACATAGAAGTTGGTACAACAACTGAAGATTGAGTGACATAGAAGTTGGTACAACAACTGAAGATTGAGTGACATGGAAGTTGGTACAACAACTGAAGGTTAATATGACATGGACTGAAGATTGAAGTGACATGGAAGTTGGTACAACAACTGAAGATTGAGGACGTTGACAACAACTGAAGATTGAGTGACATGGAAGTTGGTACAACAACTGAAGATTGAAGTGACATGGAATTGATACAACAACTGAAGATTGAAGTGACATGGAAGTTGCTACAACAACTGAAGATTGAAGTGACATGGAAGTTGGTACAACAACTGAAGATTGAAGTGACATGGAAGTTGGTACAACAACTGAAGATTGAGGTGACATAGAAGTTGGTACAACAACTGAAGATTGAAGTGACATGGAAGTTGGTACAACAACTGAAGATTGAAGTGACATGGAAGTTGCTACAACAACTGAAGATTGAAGTGACATGGAAGTTGGTACAACAACTGAAGATTGAAGTGACATGGAAGTTGGTACAACAACTGAAGATTGAAGTGACATGGACGTTGGTACAACAACTGAAGGTTGAGGTGACATAGAAGTTGGTACAACAACTGAAGATTGAGGTGACATAGAAGTTGGTACAACAACTGAAGATTGAGGTGATTTGGTACAACAACTGAAGATTGAGGTGACATAGAAGTTGGTACAACAACTGAAGATTGAGGTGACATAGAAGTTGGTACAACAACTGAAGATTGAGGTGACATAGAAGTTGGTACAACAACTGAAGATTGAGGTGACATGGAAGTTGGTACAACAACTGAAGGTTGATATGACATGGAAGTTGGTACAACAACTGAAGATTGACAACAACTGAAGATTGACATGGAAGTTGGTACAACAACTGAAGATTGAAGTGACATGGAAGTTGGTACAACAACTGAAGATTGAAGTGAAAGTTGGTACAACAACTGAAGATTGAAGTGACATGGAAGTTGATACAACAACTGAAGATTGAAGTGACATGGAAGTTGCTACAACAACTGAAGATTGAAGTGACATGGAAGTTGGTACAACAACTGAAGATTGAAGTGACATGGAAGTTGGTACAACAACTGAAGATTGAGGTGACATAGAAGTTGGTACAACAACTGAAGATTGAAGTGACATGGAAGTTGCTACAACAACTGAAGATTGAAGTGACATGGAAGTTGGTACAACAACTGAAGATTGAAGTGACATGGAAGTTGGTACAACAACTGAAGGTTGAAATGACATGAAGTTGGTACAACAACTGAAGATTGAGGTGACATGGACGTTGGTACAACAACTGAAGGTTGAGGTGACATAGAAGTTGGTACAACAACTGAAGATTGAGGTGACATAGAAGTTGGTACAACAACTGAAGATTGAGGTGACATAGAAGTTGGTACAACAACTGAAGATTGAGGTGACATAGAAGTTGGTACAACAACTGAAGATTGAGGTGACATAGAAGTTGGTACAACAACTGAAGGTTGAGGTGACATAGAAGTTGGTACAACAACTGAAGATTGAGGTGACATAGAAGTTGGTACAACAACTGAAGATTGAGGTGACATAGAAGTTGGTACAACAACTGAAGATTGAGGTGACAGTTGGTACAACAACTGAAGATTGAGTGACATAGAAGTTGGTACAACAACTGAAGATTGAGGTGACATAGAAGTTGGTACAACAACTGAAGATTGAAGTGACATAGAAGTTGGTACAACAACTGAAGGGTGAAGTGACATAGAAGTTGGTACAACAACTGAAGATTGAGGTGACATAGACGTTGAAGTGACAAAGTTGGTACAACAACTGAAGATTGAGGTGACATAGAAGTTGGTACAACAACTGAAGATTGAGGTGACATAGAAGTTGGTACAACAACTGAAGATTGAGGTGACATAGAAGTTGGTACAACAACTGAAGGACATAGAAGTGGTACATGAAGAAGCTGAAGTGGTACAACAACTGAAGGTTAAGTGACATAGAAGTTGGTACAACAACTGAAGATTGAGGTGACATAGAAGCTGGTACAGCAACTGAAGGTTAATATGACATGGAAGTTGGTATAGCAACTGAAGGTTAATATGACATGAAGTTGTTACGGCAACAACTGAAGGTTAATATGACATGGAAGCTGGTGTTAGCAACTGAAGGTTAATATGACATGGAAGCTGGTACAGCAACTGAAGGTTATATGACATGGAAGCTGACATGGAAGCTGGTACAGCAACTGAAGGTTAATATGACATGAAGCTGGTACAGCAACTAATGGAAGCTGGTACAGCAACTATGACATGGAAGCTGGTACAGCAACTGGATTAATATGAGCTGGTACAGCAACTAAAGATTAATATGACATGGAAGCTGGTACAGCAACTGAAGATTAATATGACATGGACGCTGGTACAGCAACTGAAAGATTAATATGAGGAAGCTGGTACAGCAACTGGTTAAATGACATGAAGATTGAGGATTACACATGGACCTGGTACATAACTGAAAGTTGAGATGACACAGGAGCTGGGGCAGAAACTGAAGATTGAGGTGAAACAGAAGCTGTTAAAGCAAATGAAGATTGAGGTGACACATGAGCTGGTACAGCATCTGAAAATTGAGGTGAAACAGAAGCTGTTGCAGCAACTGAAGATTGAAATGATACAGGAGCTGATGCAGCGACTGAAGATTGAAATGATACAGGAGCTGATGCAGCGACTGAAGATTGAAATGACACAGGAACTGGAGATCTGAAGATTTAGATGACACAGGAACTGAGCAGCAATTTACTGAAGATGATGCAGCGACTGAAGATTGATGACACTGATGAACTGATGCAGCGACTGAAGATTGCAGCGACTGAAGATTTAGATGATACAGGAACTGATGCAGCGACTGAAGATTTAGATGATACAGGAACTGATGCAGATGCAGCTGACTGAAGATTTAGATGATACAGGAGCTGATGCAGCGACTGAAGATTTAGATGATACAGGAACTGATGCAGCGACTGAAGATTTAGATGATACAGGAGCTGATGCAGCGACTGAAGATTTAGATGATACAGGAGCTGATGCAGCGACTGAAGATTTAGATGATACAGGAGCTGATGCAGCAACTGAAGGTTGAGGTGACACAGGAGCTGTTGCAATAACTGAAGTTTGAGATGAAACAGGAGCTAGTGCTGCGACCGAAGGTTCAGGTCACACATCAGGATGGTGAAAGTGAAACAACTGAATGCAGGATAGCTAGCACATTGTCACACGTTGATCAGATGGTGGCGTTATGTATAAAACCCTTTGGTCAAATAAACATCAAGGCTTTGTTGATCAATGGAACAAAAACAATCATGCGATTGCTACCTCAAGAAATCTTCTAAGTTCACATCTTCTTAAAAAGGGATTGATGGGGACTTCAATCTAATACACAATCTTAATACAATCAAAGAAAACAAATATCAGAAAAGTGTGATGTTAAGAAGATTTAGATCTTATAATCCTAATAAAAATAATAATAATAATAATAATAATAATAATAATAATAATAATAATAATAATAATAATAATAATAATAATAATAATAATAATAATAATAATAATAATGATAACAGCAACAACAACAACAAACAATAACACCAACAACAACAACAACAATACTACTACTACTACTACTACTACTACTACTACTACTACTACTACTACTACTACTACTACTACTACTACTACTACTATTACTACTACTACTACTACTACTACTAATAATAATAATAATAATAATAATAATAATAATAATAATAGTAATAATAATAATAATAATAACGATGATGACAATAGTAATAAGTGGACAGGTAGGGGAGTAGACGATCCCGCCCTCCACGAGTCTCTTGCTGCCTTGCAGGCAGGTCTCGGATGATCAAAGGCTGAAAGAAAACAACCTACTGCCTGGCAGGCCGGTCTTGACTGACCAAAGGCTAAAGGAGTTAACCCTGACAGAAAATAACAACCTGCTGCCTTGCAAGCGGCTTGAATGACTAAAGGCTAAGGGAGTTAACCCTGACAGAAAATATCAAGGCCTGGTAGGGTGGCCTCAAGGTGGCAGCCCCAATTATCTACCTAGAGTACAGTGGACTAATCCCCTGCTTATCCAAAAACAAACAGATTGGAGAAAAAAATAAATATAATATAACTTATAACCGGCGATCTTTCGGAGACGAACTTGGAAATGAATACAGACTGTGATTTTTAGAACATGGAATGTTAAGGCAATAAATGGAAAAGAGTTAGAATTAGTTGAAGAAATGGAAAAATTCAAAGCAGATATTTTGGGCATTACAGAAACAAAGAAAAAAGGACAAGAAATAGAAAATGTAGGACCGAATCATTTTACTCTTCTCAGGAGTAGATGTCAAAGATAGAGCTGGAGTAGGCCCTGAGTGCATAAAAGACACGAAAAGCTACTAGAAAGTTGGAAATGTATAAGCCCACGGCTATTAAAGGTAAATATTAAACCAAAAGGACGACATATTGAATTATTATTAGCTTATGTACCAAACGAAGACGCAACTAGAGAAGAAAAAATATCTTCGTAATCGATTTACAAACAGTTGCAGAGAATCTTAAACCCAAACAGGAACTAATGCTTTTAGGAGATTTAAACTGTAGAGTTGGCAACAATATAGAAACATAAGGAGGAGTAATAGGTAAAGAATGAGAGACGCCAACTTTCTCCAAATGGAGAGAGACTGATATATTTTTGCCTAAAGAATAACATGAAAATAGCTAACAATTATTTTCCTCATAAAGATATCCACAAATATACAAGAGTAAATGAAGACAGGGGTGAAAAGTCAATCATAGACTACATAATAGTTAGCAGCTCCCCTTTTTTACGGTACATTGGATGCAAGAGTAAACAGAGGAGCAGAAATATTTACTGATCATCATTTAGTGATTGCAAAAATGAGATTACTAAAGAAAATAAACAGAAAAGGAAAGAGAAGAAAGCTATTAAACTCAAAATAGACGAACTAAAAAAAACAGTAAGAAAAGAGGTATATCAATCTAGAATCAAAAAATTTATCAGTGAAAGACGGATGGATCTGAATGATAGCACAATAGAAGAAAAGGGTAGATGTATAAAGAAACACTCTCGGTTGTACTGAAGAGGTCTGTGGTAGGAAACAAATTAAAGGAGATAGGAAAAGAACAGCATGGTGGAATGAGAACGTCTAGACTAAGATCAAACAAAAGAAGGATGCCTGGAAGAAATACTTGCAAACAAAGAGATCAGAGGATTTTGATAGTTTACGTGAATAAAAGAACTATCCCCAAAGAGGAAGTTAAGAAAACAAAATAGGAACGATGGGAAGAGTTTGGACAAAGACTTCAAGAAAGCTATCAAGGAAATCAAAAGCTGTTCTGGGGCAGTGAAGATTATGAAAAAGACAACAGCATGCCCATTACGACAAATTATGAATGCCAAAGGAGAAATAATCAAAGAAGACAGCGAAATCATGTAAACATGGAGAAAGCATTTTAACCAATTACACATAATCCCCCAGAAATGTATCAAACAAGGAGCAAAGATCAATCAGTAAGAGTAACAAGTAATCCAAATCAGACAGCTGAAGATGCCTGTATATCAATGGAAGAAATCCAAACAGACGTAAGAAAAGTGAAATAACAAAAACCCCAGGAGCAGATCAAGTTTATCCAGAAATGATTAAAAACCAAGGGAGAGAGGCAGACAAACTATTACATGCAATATGCCAACAAGCATGGAAGTCCAAACAGGTGCCATACGACTGGAAAAAGGGAACAGTAGTAATTATACATAAGAAAGGATCACCTATGGAATGCTCAAACTATAGAGGATATCACTACTTAGCGTTCCAGGAAAAGAGTATGCCAGGATACTGGAAATGAGACTAAGGAAAAGAGTAGAGGATCAGATTGAAGAGCATCAGAGTGGATTTAGACCAGGAATAAGTGTATAAGACCACATATTTACAATTAGACAAATAATAGAACAATTCCTTGAGAGAAACGTTGACCTACACCTGTGTTTTATTGACTTAGAAAAAGCATTTGACACTGTGAGGAGGGGCCACTATGGCATTCCTTAAAAGAATACAATGTAGAGCAAAGTTAATAGAAGCCATTAAATGTTTTTATAATAAACCAATATGTGCAGTGAGAGTAGCTGGAAACATTTCTGCAGAACTTCATGTAGATATAGGAGTAAGACAGGATTGTATCCTAAGTCCTCTTTTGTTTATCACATTTATGAATTTAGTTGCAAAGGCATCCTCAAAAATGAAGAAAATGAATGTAGGTATGTGGAAGCTCAAACCAGTAAATGTATCAATGCTTTCATTTGCCGATGATTTAGTTGTTTGGAAAATCAGAAAGTGACCTTCAGTTGAATATCAACATTATGAAAAATGAACTAAATAAAAGAGGAATGAGAGTAAATGCAAAGAAAGCCAAAACAATGCTAGTAGCTAGGGAAGCTAAAACACAAAATCTTAAATTGGGCAGGAGAATTTAGAACAAGTTTTAATGATTAACTCAGAGGGAAAACTAAGAGAAGAAATCAGCCAGAGAATCAAAAAGGCAAGTGCAATATATAACCATCTAGGAAAGGCATTTGTAGGTAAGCAAGAATTGTCAACAAAAACCAAAATGGCAGTATACAATACAGTTTATTGTCCTACTCTCCTCTATGGCAGCGAAACTTTAGACAGTAGAGAATACAGGCAGCTGAAATGAAATATCTAAAAAGAGAAGTAGAGAAAACTAAAAGAGACAAAATCAGAAACACAACAATAAGAGATCAAACCAAAGCAGATGGCATAAAAACTAAGATAGAAACAAATCAATTGAGATGGTTTGGGTATGTAAACAGAATGAATGACAATAGAATAGCTAAATCGGTATACAGTGCTAAAGCCAAAGGTAAAAGATCAAAAGGCAGACCTCGGAGAATGTGGGAAGAAGATATAAAAGAGGCATTGAAGCATAGAAATTTAACTTTTTTAGAAGGAAACAGAAAACGCCAGGACAGGGCATCCTGGAGAAAGATCATCTCGGCATCTGAACTCATACACCGAAAGGTAGAATGGGAACTGATAAAGAAAGAAAGATTATTATTATTATTATTATTATTATTATCATTATTATTATTATTATTATTATTATTATTATTATCATTATTATCATTATCATCATCATTATCATCATTATTAACATTATCATTATCATTATTATCATTATCATTATCATTATCATTATCATCAAAAGGTTGTGGCTTCGAGCCCCGCCGACGGTTGAAAAATGTTCTCGAATAAACTCCGCAAAATAATAGCCCTTACCCACAGTTGGCAGATGATATCTCAATATTTTGCCTGGTCTGGGGAAATATCGAAAACTCAAGTGAACGCTCGGCCTTATCAGAAAACTAAATTAAGACTTTTGTCATACAAAAATAATGTCTTCTTACTGTAACCCCTACGTCAATAAAAGAACTATCCCCAAAGAGGAAGTTAAGAAAGCAAAAAAGGAACGATGGGAAGAGTTTGGACAAAGACTTCAAGAAAGCTATCAAGGAAATTAAAAGCTGTTCTGGGGGGCTTTTTGGGGGGGCAATGGAGATTATGAGAAAGACAACAGCATGCCCACTACGACAAATTATGAATTCCAAAGGAGAAATAATCAAAGAAGACAGCGAAATCATGCAAACATGGAGAACGCATTTTCACCAATTACATAATCCCCCCAGAACGTATGAAACAAGGAGTAAAGATCAATCAGTAAGAGTAACAAGTAATCCAGATGAGACAGCTGAAGATGCAGATATATCAATGGAAAATGGAAAGCATTTTCACCAATTACATAATCCCCCCCAGAACGTATGAAACAAGGAGTAAAGATCAATTAGTAAGAGTAACAAGTAATCCAGATGAGACAACTGAAGATGCAGATATATCAATGGAAAATTCATCAAATTTTTGATGAACAACATCCTCACCCGCACAATCATAAGCCGTTCAACCATGTTTGTAGGTATTGACCACCGAGCAGGTTCCTCCATCTTCCTCTATCCTGTGCTATTGTCTCCATCTTCCTCTATCCTGTGCTATTGTCTCCATATTCCTCTATCCTGTGCTATTGTCTCCATATTCCTCTATCCTCGTGTGCTATTGTCTCCATCTTCCTCTATCCTGTGCTATTGTCTCCATATTCCTATATCCTGTGCTGGATTGTCTCCATCTTTCTCTATCATGTGCTATTGTCTCCATATTCCTCTATCCTGTGCTATTGTCTCCATATTCATCTATCCTGTGCTATTGTCTTCATATTCCTCTATCCTGTGCTATTGTCTCCATCTTCCTCTATCCTGTGCTATTGTCTCCATCTTCCTTTATCCTGTGCTATTGTCTCCATCTTTCTATCCTGTGCTATTGTCTTGCATATTTTTGTTCTATCCTGGTGCTATTGATCTTCATATTCCTCCGCAATGTCCTGTGCTATTGTCTCCATGTCTATCCATGTGCTATTGTCTCCATCTTCCTTTATCCATGTCTATTGTCCATGTTTCTATCCTGTGCTATTGTCTCCATGTCTATGTCCATGTCTATCCTCCATGTCTATGTCCATGTCTATGTCCATGTCTATGTCCATGTCTATGTCCATGTCTATGTCCACATGTCTCTTTCTCCGTGTGGATCTTGGTCTACCTCTTCTGCGCTTTCCCTGCGGTTCCCTTTTGTTTTAAGCTTTGCCCTTTGTTATGTGAGAGCTAGCTTCCTCATAGTGTGCCCTATCCAACTCCATCTTCTTTCTTTTTGTTTTAAATTTCTCTGCCGCTAGAGAGACATTCAAGCACACTACGTCCACACAATCAACCAACCCCAAATCTAAGCTTCTCACTCACAAAGAAGGCCTGGCACCGACACTGGTGTCCGCACCACAACTCGCCTCCATCACGATGCCCAAAGGATTTCGTCCAAGCCTAGAGCCGCCGTCCCATCGCCGTCTGCGCATGGAAAGCAGACGACCGTGCTGTTGCCTGACGTCGACATCCGGGGTCCTGGCCTTCATCTTCACCATTTTTGCAGTCTCTGGCTGGAACCTCTACTCACCAGTATGACGTCACGGCTCATTTCTACCATGACGGAGACCAGGTGGGTAGTGCGCTGTCGACAGGCTCCAAAGACTTTTTCTTCCGTCCTTTGTAACGCTTACCAAGTAAATGTTGGCAGCTATGCCAGGACTGCCATGTCGATTGATCTAAATTATCAGTCATTATTTTATAGGCCAAGTATTAGGCTCAGATCTATCATAAACGATGATAGACGAAAATAGTACAAAGGCTTTAACATCAAACATTATTATCAGAGATTATTATTAGATTATTAATTTAACGTCGGGGTCACCATTTGTGGCACATTACATACAACGAAGACAACGAAAGGTAAATTCTAGCGTGTCGAGTGATTATAATTGATCATGCAAAAACAACAAGAGAAAGTAACATAACTCATTATTATCTTATTATTATTATTATTATTATTATTATTATAATTATTATTATTATTATTATTTATTATTATTATTATTATTATTATTATTATATTATTATTATCATTATTATTTATTATTATTATTATTATTATTGTTATTATTATTTATTATTTATTATTATCATTATTATTATTGTTATTATTATTATTATTATTATTATTATTATTATTATCATTATTATTATTATTATTTTTATTATTATTATTATTATTATTATTATTATTATTATTATTATTATCCGGGCATTATTATTATTAAGCACCTGTATTATTAATAGATGGTCTACTTTTTTTATTATTATCATTTTATTATTGGAGGTCGGTCTCATTGACCAAAGGCGAAATTAGTTATTACAAAAATTAACCTGCTATTATTATTAATAACTGACCACAGCCTAAGGAGTTAACCCTGACAGAAATAACAGGGCCTAGTAGGGGGCCTCAGTAGGAGGCAGCCCCACCATCTACCCAGGATACGTAGCTAATCCCCTGCTTATTCAAAACCAAACTGATTCAGAGAAATAAATGCAATATACCCAGCTTGACCTTTCAACGACGAAAATGGAAACGATCACGAACTGTGATTTTGAACATGGAATGTTAGGGCAATAAATGGAAAAGAGTTAGAATTAGTTGAAGAAATGGAAAAATTCAAAGTAAACATTTTGGCCATTACAGAAACAAAGAAAAAAGACAAGGAATAGAAAATGTAGGACCAAATAATATTTTAATCTTCTCATGAGTAGATGTCAAAGATAGAGCTAGAGCAGGAGTAGGCCTCTAGTGCATAAAAGGCAAGAAAAATCTACTAGAAAGTTGAAAATTTATAAGCCCACGGCTATTAGAGGTAAATATTAAACCAAAAGGAAAGAAATTAAATTATTAATAGCTTATGGACCAAACAAAGACGCCACTAAAGAAGAAAAAGATATCTTCGAAAACGATTTACAAATAGCTGCAGAGAATCTTAAACCCAAACAGGAACTAATGGTTTTAGGAGATTTAAACGCTAGAGTAGGCAACAATGTAGAAACATCAGGAGGAGTAATAGGTAAAGAAGGAGAGACAACAACTTCTCCAAATGGAGAGACTAATAGATTTTTGCCTAAAGAATAACATGAAAATAGCAAACACCTTTTTTCCTCATAAAGATATCCACAAATATACAAGAGTAATGAAGACAAGTGTGAAAAATCAATGATAGACTACATAATAGTTAGCAGCTCCCTTTTTTACAGTACATTGGATGCAAGAGTAAACAGAGGAGCAGAAATATTTAGTGATCATCACTTAGTGATTGCCAAAATGAGATTACTGACTGGAGAAAACAAACAGAAAAGGAAAGAGAAGAAAGCTACTAAACTCAAAATAGAGGAACTAAATAAACAAATAGTAAAACAGATATACCAATCTAGGATAAAAAAACAATTTATCAGTGAAAGGCAGATGGATCTGAATGATAGCACAATAGAAGAAAAAATGGCAAATGTATAAAGAAACACTCCTCAGTTGTACTGAAGAGGTCTGTGGTAGGAAACAAATTAAAGGAGATGGAAAAGAACAGCATGGTGGAATGATAAATAAATGCCAAGACTAAGATCAAAGAAAAGAAAGATGCCTGGAAGAAATACTTGCAAACAAAGAGACCAGAGGATAGGATAGATTACGTGAATAAAAAAACTATCACCAAAGAGGAAGTAAGGAAAGCAAAACAGGAACAATGGGAAGAGTTTGGACAAAGACTTCAAGAAAGCTATCAAGGAAATCAAAAGCTGTTCTGTGGGGGGGAGGCAATGAAAAGCATGAGAAAGACCAAAGCATGTCCAATACGACAAATTAAGAATGCCAAAGGAGAAATAATGAAAGGAGACAGCGAAATCATGGAAA
>JAXRKP010000335.1:282190-289690 GCA_037039925.1 Doris montereyensis | reverse complement strand
TTTGGTTCACAACGAGGTCATACACAGAGATGGTCAGGACAGCTGTATACCATACAGGATGGTTAGCAGATCCAGTCACTCGGTCTATCCGCTTCCATCCATCCATCCATCCATTATTCCATTCATCTATTTTATAACAAAGCCACCTAGTCTCTATCTATCTATTCATGTACGTGTCTAGCTTTTTAAAACTATCTATTTATATACAAGTACATATATATATATATATATATATATATATATATATATATATATATATATATATATTATATATATATATATCTTTTATCTATCTATCTCTCTATAGACAGCTTTTTATCTATCTATCTGTCCATCTATCTCTATTTATCAATCGATCTATCAATTTATTTACTCTCTCTCTCTCTCTCCCTCCCTCCCTCCTCCCCTCTCTCTCTCTCTCTTTCTGTCTCTGTCTCTCTGTCTCTGTCTCTCTCTCTGTCTCTGTCTCTGTCTCTCTCTCTCTCTCTCTCTCTGTCTCTCTCTCTCTGTCTCTGTCTCTCTCCTCTCTCTCTCTCTCTCTCTCTCTCTCTCTCTCTCTATCTATCTATCTATCTGTCTATATATATATATATATATATATATATATATCCCTCTTTCTTCTCTCTCTCTCTCTCTCTCTCTCTCTCTCTCTCTCTCTCTCTCTCTCTCTCTCTCTCTCTCTCTCTCTCTCTCTCTCTCTCTCTCTCTCTCTCTCTCTCTCTCTCTCTCTCTCTCTCTCTCTCTCTCTCTCTCTCTCTCTCTCTTCTATATATATATATATATATATATATATATATATATATATTATCTCTCTCTCTCACACACACACACACACACACATACACACACACACACACACACATACAGACATGAATCAAGACACTTTTGTTGCATATCAAAATTTATTTCAAAACCATTTTTTGTTTTTGCATCTGAATAGACAGAAAAATAAAAAAAATGAAAGTCAAAAATGACCACAAAAAATTGAAGAAACAAAACTGTAGAGTATGACTGGATAATTGACAGCATCCGTCAACAAGAAAATAGTTTCAAACAATTATAATTAGCGATATTTTCGTATTAATTTTCTAAGATTTCTGTGATTCCCTTAACAATAATTTAAATATTAAAATCTTGTAACAAAATTTGGCAGCAGCATCAAATTTGGATAATATGAATCTTGAGACATAAAAAAAGGAAATAACAAAAACTACTGATAGTTTTCATTTGGAAAAAATATGATTTTTTATTTTACTATATGTATTGTGATTGCCTGATTGTTTATTTCTGTGTTTTAAAAGTTCTCATGTCTTTGTTAAGTTTTAAATTGAGTCACAGGTAACTGGCCTCCGCACCTGACACAAGTAAGTGTCGATGGTTGGTTGGTTGCGTTTTAAGGACTCTCTCATGGGCTCAAATTATGATTCAAATCCCATTAGTTTAAATTACTTAAATCCTATTCAAGAAGAAGAAGAAGAAGAAGAAAAAGTAGAAGAAGAAGAAGAAAAAAAGAAGAAAAATGAAAAGAAGAAATAACGACAATTATTGTTAATTCAATTTTGTTAATCCAAAAGAGATGTATTTCATTATGTTTTTTAAGTCTTTAGTGCTATTGCTGTTTTGTATGCATTGATCATTCAATAAATAAACTTTAATCTAAAATGAAAACTGGTCAGAAGACAAATAAAAATTGTTGTGATAATTAATTTGAGTTTCAAACCCGGTATAAAATAAGGGTAATGAAGCTGGGTCTTGCCAAAGTTGATGAGTATACAAATATCTCTGAAGAAAATCGTTTTCACATTGATTCGCAGATCATGCTAAATTATGTGATTATGCTTATGACATTGGGATGTTAAGATCTTCTGATGGGTAAACTCCTGTCTGGATGAATAATTAAATTTCTATCAATTGCAAAAATTGAATCTTTCCATTTCAAACATAACTACGAACAAGTGTACAAATAAACGTAAAAAACAACAACCCAGTAATAAGAAAGTATAATAATGCATATTTGTTATGTCAATAGCAAAGCGTATAAAAAAATACCATCATGCGCTTTTAGATGAAAACAAAAAAGGAAAGGTGCGATTCATTATCATAAAGATGACGGACAAATTTTTATTAGCTTTTCTTTTTTTCTTTCTTTTTTTCTTATCGCCTTCTTTTCTTTTCTTTTCAGTGCAGAATATCACTGTGCAACATAATGTCATGCATGCATATTATAATAATACAAATATGTATACGTCGTGCTTCATAGAGAAGGAAAAACAAAAAAATCTGGATAAAGAAAAAAGTATATGCTAAAATGGTTTTATGATTAAAGTAGTTAATACCATTCAATTTTTCTTCTTCACAAAATTGTTCAATATATTAAGATGGAAAAAAACACAAAAAGGATTAAAAAATGCTAGCCTTATCAAGTTCTGTCATTATTTTTCTTAATATGAAAATACAACATAAAAGAAACAACAACACACACGTATAAACATGAATCAGCCGTTCTGATAAAATTTTAATTCTCTCCTTTTCCTTTTAATCATTGTCTCTGGTCTTTAACCAAGCTAGAAAAGTACATCAGAATAAAATCAGAACAAACAAAAAACAAAACAAAAATCAATTGTAATATAGACAACAAGGTAAACAATTGGTCCCTTCATTTGTCAAAAAATATCATCAACAAAGAGAAAAAAAAAGAAAAAAGTAACACCAAAACAAACAAACAAACGAACAAACAAACAAACAAACAATACAATGAAACAAAATCAAGCAGGTGTGTTTATTGGGTTACAAAATAATCTAACTATGGTTTACATTCATTACAAAAAGCTTTGCATGTTTCCTAACAAAAAGAAAAAATTAGAAAAAAACCCAATTAAATTGACTGAGGGACTTTGGTTTAAACCGTCCCTGTTGGGTCTTACTAAGAAAATCAAAGTATGTTGTAAATCAAGGTGACATTACTCTTTTCCCATTCACCTGTTGGCAGCAGATACACACATCATAATCAAGATTTCACTGTGATACAGTGAATGTTTATCAGTGGGTACCATCTTGGACTAAGCCAGTTATAGCTTTCTTCAGTGAAGAAATAATTGTAGAGATACTGCAAATATGGCACGAGTCATATGCAGTCAAATTTCCCCGCTCTTAGAAAACATGAACAGAGGTAACATGACCCAGCTGGATGTTTTTTGTACGTCAAATGTCAAACTACACACAAAATAATAGGAATCCTACACATCATTATCATCTCAAGGGGGTATGTAACATTAATAATTTATTGTTAGAATAGTGAACACATGAAATTCTAGCACAGTTGTTCATAGCAAGAGAAGACACACTAATGATGATTGACGTGTAATATCAATACAGTGGAGAACAGAGTTTGCAATAGTCTTGAGTGAATCTACAGACACACGAAACATTCATGTAAATGATCAAATAATGATTTTAAGGTGATGGTTTTGGTAACAAACACATTGAAAACAAATATAACGATAACAGTAATTTTTACATAAATTATAACTTACATGAAAACAAATCTATTGTGAGCAGCTGACATGAAAAGTAGTTTGTTATTGTTATGGCTTGTAAAACTATATCACACTTTGTCTTTCACAATGAGGAGAGACGACATGTCAGTTATCATTGAAGACAATGATTAAAGTATGTTGGCAAGGAACAGTCATACCAATGCAAGCCTAACTATGGCCTTTAGAATGACATGTCACTTACAGTGTCGTCAGTCTATTTGTTTTCTATACGTACACTGACAACACTGACAACATGTGGCAATCCTAGATTTATTTGATACTAACTAGACAAGACCTACTTTTGAAAAATCTCAGATCAATATTTCACTCTACATCTTCTCTTATCAAAGCCTTTGTTATAAACAAATGGGAAAGAAAGAAAGAAGTTTTTGTCCAAACACATGCGTGGAACTTGTTAAACTCTTGTCATCCAATAGAACCAAACCATAACAATCTGGGCTCATAATGTGTGTTTTTATCGTCTTTGACATTTACGCCAGTGAAAACACCATTCAAAGCATGTATGATGATTTACAGTTAACACAATTGAATTAGATGGCTTGTTCTTCCATTGTGTTTTATGACAACTTACTTATAAATATTTTGTTTTCATTTTCAGTTTTGTCTC
The DNA here is from genome assembly GCA_037039925.1 of Doris montereyensis. Taxonomy (NCBI): domain Eukaryota; kingdom Metazoa; phylum Mollusca; class Gastropoda; order Nudibranchia; family Dorididae; genus Doris; species Doris montereyensis. The sequence goes on along the minus strand of JAXRKP010000335.1, from coordinate 285,526 downwards.
ACAAAGGACAGTATATTGATGTCTTTGCTGTTAAAAAAAAAAAACCCACTTTAGACCACTTGCTAAACATAAACTGTGTAAATTGATGCTGACAATTTGAGTTTCAAAATGGGCAAATGTTTTAAAATAATATTTCCTTTGTTTAGAGACTGGTTGTTTTAGCTTTTCTGAACTGGGGTTCAATGTCTATTATTTAATGTCTTAATAGATAATATTTTAATATATGACACTAGTTGAGAACTAAAAACTAATGGTCTCACGCCCACTAAAGTTCAGCTTTGGACATTAAACCTTAAAATTCTTTCAAACTATTCTACTTCTATATGAGTGCCAACAGCCACACGAAAATCAAAACTTTAATGCATGTAATGATGTGAAGAAATCACCAAAGCAATAAACAAAAAGTCGCACATCCCTGACACAATTGGCTGATTAACATTCCAAAGAAGCAAGTTCATACAGAGAGAGAGAAACTTTAGGAAAACAATGACACAAATGTATAAAAAGATGAGAAAACATAAGGTTTATTAGTGTAGTTAAACATCATTGCCATAAATGTCATTAAACCTAAAGCAAAGAAAATAAATAAACAGGACACATTGATAAATCAAACATTCATCATTGCACCATTAGTTCACGTTATATAAAAATGTAAATAATTTGAAAAAATAGCTCTACAAGAAGACTATGCAGTTGTGTCATTTTGCTCTCTGTTTACTTTTCAACTAAAGCCAAGATAATTTTTCTGTAGTCTCCGCTAGTATCGCCTTTGATGAAACTGACCAAAGTTTTTCCGTACATTGAAATAAAAGCTTGTTTAATTGCCTCCATGTCAACCTAGGAAAAAGCAACAAAAACACATTTTTTATGTCATTGGTTAGTTTATGTCAAATATTTGAATATAATTTAGTTCCTTCGAGGCCATTACAGCCCATAGCGCCAGAACTTATCCCAGTTTCTATAGCGTGAAGTTGAATAGGTGATAATATTCTCCTCCTGGGCAGGACGCTAGTCTGACACAGTTTTTACTCCCAAGCTATAAGTGCTTGTACCCATTAGCACATTGGTTGAATGGGGAAAATGCATGTAAACTGTCTTTCCCAAGGAACATAATGTTGGGCCCTAGCTTTGCTAGGATTAGAACCAGGCCTCATGATCCTCAGTCTGGCATCCTTACCACAAGGCCGCTGACACCACCAGTAATCTATAAAACCGGATTTAAATCCATCTGGCATGAGATTGATATCAGCTGTCGTAAGTAATGGCATTTCAAAACAGATAGATTGACCTGTAAACTATGATTTGATATAAATATAATATAGATTGTTTAAATTGGCGCATATATCACTTTCTATTCAAATTCTTAATTTGAAAACGTTATATTCTCTTGACTCACCAAAAGGTATTAATGTTCTTAAATTTAAATGTTGAAGCTTACTTTACAGAGATGAAAAGATGAAGATAGATTAATGGCACATAATTTCAAACATGAGCAAGTTTTCTGACTTGACATTGTAGTGAAGCTCTTCTAAACCTTTTCAACGGCATGAGCAACTTTCGTAGAAGTAATTTTACAATGTAATGCACAATATTCTCTGACACTCGGAGGCAGCAATCTTAGTAGCTGAGGTAAACAAAAAGAGACCAAGTTCCTTCCGTTGTGGTACAAACATTTAAAAGACATCTGGGTGATATTTGACCTTTCCTGTAGCCTCTTCTGAGGGAACAAAGAGAAACACGATGTTAATTTCCTTGTTTCTCCAGACATTCCAAATTGTGATTTCATTCGATTCCTTGTTTCTTTAGACATTCCAGATTGTGGATTTCATTCGATTCCTTGTTTTTCCAGACATTCCAGATTGTGATTTCATTCGATTCCTTGTTTCTCCAGACATTCCAGATTGTTGATTTCATTCGATTCGTTGTTTCTCCAGATATTCCAAATGACTTCTTTCTTTTTTCTTCTTGTGGGCCTGATTCTCCCTAAGATCTAGATTTAGATTCAATAGATTTAAGCACTGCCGTTCTGTGTATAGCTTAAGAATCATGTACGTCTTTGTCAGTTCGTTTCTGCCTAATAAAATGTAAAAATCTTTTGTTCCTAGGTACAGGTTATAAATGAATCCAGGTATATTTTTAGCCTTTGAATCAGTGGAAATAAATGGGCTCTTTGAACTCTACACCTACTTTTAAGCAAATAAAATGCAAATTTTCAAAATGTTCGGTTTCCGCATAAACATTTGATTTAGCGTTACGTGATCAAATTCTATGTCAATTACTTGCATAGTTCATCATTGATTTCACCTTGATGTGCACTGGTAATGACAATGCCCACACGTAGCCTTCAAATCTCAATGATTAGCAAAGCAAACTAACAGCAGGAAGGTTTACAGTCCCAAAACTGACCTGGGCAACACTCATTCAGTAGTTGCACTTCCAGCTTAAGGCACTCACCTCTGCATTAGTGTTTATCAACGCATGAATGAGAATCTGGCCATAGGAAGAAGTTGATAGTTTCAAGGAGCTGCTTATGAATATGGTGCATGTTTTTGTTTTTTTATGGTGTTTTTTAGGGTGTTTGTTGTCTTTTTTAGCTTCCTTTTGGGTTTTTTTTTGTTGCTGATTTTTAATTATTTTTAAAGATTGCAAAAACAATTTTAACGGTTGTCCGCTGAAACTGTACAGTCTTGCGTACAACAACCCTGGTCTCTGCCATCATAACAGACTTGGGCAAATCAACGATCAACTTACCTCTGCCCTGGACACAATCAGGCGCCTGAGAGCCTTGTCTTTGGTTCCAGCTCCCTTCATACTATCATGAAGTCTCTCGGCAAAGTATGCCGTCCTATTTTTGGCTGATTTCACTGGGAAAACAGAGAGAGAGAGAAAAAATAACAATCAAGGGATAGCTAGTAAGCATCGGGAAACCAAAAGCAAATTTAAATTGTTTTTATTTAAATAAAATTTTAAAAACACCAAAAACATAATAGAACAAAAAGAAAGAACGAGAAATGTTTACTCAATTCAATTCAATTCAATTCAAATGCTTTATTTTATCCCAGAGAGAAATTTGATTTCCTGAAGCTAAACAATGAAATTAGTTGTATACTAAAAAAAAACAAATAATTCAAATCGTCATCATTTTCTTCACTATCGATCAAATTCAATAATTAACTCTTCAAATAAACAGATAAATCCTTTCTGCGTGAGTGTGGAGAAAAGAGAGAAAGGGAAAAGGTAGAAGCAAAAAGGCTTGTGTGATTGTGAGTAAAGAAAAAAGACAAGTTGATGGCCAACACTTCATCCTTTGAAGATTTAATCTTTGTATGACAAATA
>JAXRKP010000335.1:274690-277190 GCA_037039925.1 Doris montereyensis | reverse complement strand
GAATGTGAATAAGAGGAGTTGTATGTCTATCTATCTATCTATCTATCTATCTATCTATCTATCTATCTATCTATCTATCTATCTATCTATCTATCTATCTATCTATCTATCTATCTATCTATCTCTATCTATCTATGTATCTGTCTGTCTATCTATCTATCTATCTATATGTCTATATGTCTGTCTGTCTATATATCTATCCATATATCTGTCTCTCTATCTATCTATCTATCTATCTATCTATCTATCTATCTATCTATCTATCTATCTATCTGTCTATCTATATATCTATCCATCTATCTGTCTGTTTATCTATCTATCCATCTATCTGCCTGTCTGTCTGTCTGTCTATATATCTTTCCATCTATGTGTCTGTCTGTCTATCTATCTATCTATCTATCTGTCTGTCTATCCATCTATATGTCTATCTATCTGTCTGTCTATCTATCTATCTGTCTGTCTATGTATCTATCTACATGTTTACCTATCTGTCTACCTGATAGGGGACTCAGTAGTCCAGAGGCAAGGTGTCGGCTTCTTGACCCAAAGTCGTGTGTTAAAACCCCGCCAACAGGTGAAAACATTTTTTTTTCTAGTAAAATCTACCCCCCTCCTCCTGGTCCAGGTAGGTGGATCGAGACCTAGTCCTATCAGACACGGACGATAAAAAAAGGTCTCGCGTGCAGATCCTAACACTTTGTAACGTTGGCTGTTTACAAGGCATTCAGGGCAAAAACAAACAAAAATCTACCAAAACTCCGAGATTATCTTAGTTGTGGATTTAGACAAATCAAATCAAATCTACCTGATATGTATAATACAATGTTTGTTTACCCATTAATACTGTGATCGGTATGTAATATAGACTTTGTTTTACGATTATGTAACTTGTAAATTCTTAATTCTGTTTACTTCATTTCCCAATTGCTAGTTTTGGTGGTTTCTTTATATACCAATACGAACCACGTGATGTGCCTAAATGGACAAGGGAAGTATTACTGGATGTGTCGAAACTGTGGAAAGATCACAGAGTGAGTGGTACGATCTCAGTATAAGAGATCCCAGAGTGAGTGGTACGGTCTCAGATAAGAGATCCCAGAGTGAGTGGTACGGTCTCAGTATAAGAGATCCCAGAGTGAGTGGTACGGTCTCAGTATAAGAGATCCCAGAATGAGTGGTACGATCTCAGTATAAGAGATCACAGAGTGAGTGGTACGATCTCAGTATAAGAGATCCCAGAATGAGTGGTACGATCTCAGTATAAGAGATCCCAGAATGAGTGGTACGATCTCAGTATAAGAGATCCCAGAATGAGTGGTACGGTCTCAGTATAAGAGATCCCAGAATGAGTGGTACGATCTCAGTATAAGAGATCCCAGAATGAGTGGTACGATCTCAGTATAAGAGATCCCAGAATGAGTGGTACGATCTCAGTATAAGAGATCACAGAGTGAGTGGTACGATCTCAGTATAAGAGATCCCAGAATGAGTGGTACGGTCTCAGTATAAGAGATCCCAGAGTGAGTGGTACGGTCTCAGTATAAGAGATCCCAGAGTGAGTGGTACGGTCTCAGTATAAGAGATCCCAGAGTGAGTTGTACGGTCTCAGTATAAGAGATCACAGAGTGAGTGGTACGATCTCAGTATAAGAGATCCCAGAATGAGTGGTACGATCTCAGTATAAGAGATCACAGAGTGAGTGGTACGGTCTCAGTATAAGAGAAACTAAACAAAAAGGCGGATAATGGAAAGGTTCTGGAAGCCACCCAGACTTGAAATCAACAAAGAAACGTACACACTGGCTAAAAATGAAACAAACAGGTTGATTGCAGAGGCTAAAAGAAACCACTTGAAAGAGACAATTCTAGACAAAAAAACAATCCCAAAGAATTATTCATAGTAATAAATGGACTAAGAAACCATACATCAAAAAGACAGTTTGCATACCAATAATTCAAAAATAGAGTTCTGTGAAAAATTCAACAACTTTTTGCACCGAGAAATTTGAAAATATTACGCATCAACTTGATATGGAAACATCTTAAAACTGGAACAAATCTTGAACCAATGCAAAAGATTGTGTCATTGCACCTGTCTCAATTCGACGTCACAAATTCTACTGAGATCACAAGTCTTTTGAAGAATACGCGAAACACAACAAGCTCATTAGACCCATTTCCATTCCAACATGGCTTTTGAAATCGTCTGCACATGAACTTGCTCCTGTTATTTCATCTATCGTTAATGAAAGCCTTGAAAACAATGACCTTCCCGACTGTCTAAAGAAAACTTATGTCGTTCCTGTAAAGAAAACAAAATACATCGCTTGACAAAGAGACATTAAATAACTATCGCCCTGTATCAAATTTTGAATTGTTGTCAAAGCTCATAGAAAAAATAGTATTTAATAGAATCAACACCCACATCTATCTGAGTGGCCAGAGCGCCAAATTTCAGTCGGCATATAAAAAGGTTCATTCAACGGAAACAGCGCCCATTC
>JAXRKP010000335.1:267190-269690 GCA_037039925.1 Doris montereyensis | reverse complement strand
CTGTTTCGACAGGTGATTCTGTGTCGTGAGTCATTACCTGTTTCGACAGGTGATTCTGTGTCGTGAGTCACTACCTGTTTCGACAGGTGACTCTGTGTCGGGAGTCATTACCTGTTTCGACAGGAGGCTCTGTGTCGTGAGTCACTACCTGTTTCGACAGGTGATTCTGTGTCAAGAGTCACTACCTGTTTCGCCATTTAGTCGCCTCGTAAGGCACGCTAGCACCCCGTCAGCCCTAGTCTTCTCAATGCCAGGAGCTTCACGGCTGATGTAGGTTTTAATCGGGTCCAAAACAAAAACAACAAAAAAGAAAGAAAAGAAAAAGAAAAACAACAAAACATTCACACCTGAGTCAAGTGAAGAAAGCAGAGAAAAACTTTCCTCATGAGGTACAAACAACCCTGTGAAAACTCCACCACTAAAGCCAGCCAAGGTTTTGAACCAGTGTCATCGTGATTACAAACTCACAACACTACCACCGATCGTTTATAATAATATGTTATGTTATAAAGATATCATATCATAGACGATCTTTGACACAACAGTTTCGCTACAACGCCTCTTGCGAGACTTTAACATCGATATTTTGCCTCTGTAATGTTCTAGTCAAGGGGTTCTTAAACTTTTTAGGCCACCCCCCCCCCCCCCCGGCAGCATCCATTAAAATTTGTCCCTCCCCCCTCCCCCTTTTTCACATCTCCGAATCAGAGAAAGAGCGAGAGAGAGAGAGAGAGAGAGAGAGAGAGAGAGAGAGAGAGAGAGAGAGAGAGAGAGAGAGGGGGAAAGAGAGAGAGAGAGAGAGAGGGGGGGAGAGGAGAGAGAGAGAGAGAGAGAGAGAGAGAGAGAGAGAGAGAGAGAGAGAGAGAAAGAGAGAGAGAGAGAGAGAGAGAGAGAGAGAGAGAGAGAGAGAGAAGAGAGAGAGAGAGAGAGAGAGAAAGAGAGAGAGAGACAGACAGACAGACAGACAGACAGATATATATATATAGAGAGAGAGAGAACAGACAGACAGACAGACAGATATATATATATATAGAGACAGACAGACCGAAAGAGACAGAGACAGAGACAGACAGTCGACAGACAGTGCCGCAAGATAGAAGGAGAAGGAGGAGGACATTGAGGGGAGGAGGAGAGAGGAGGAGAAGAAGAAGAAGAAGAAGAAGAAGAAGAAGAAGAAGAAGAAGAAGAAGAAGAAGAAGAAGAAGAGCCTCATGGGGGGGGGGGGGGGCAGGGCCGTTTAGGTCCCCGTACAAGTGCAAGTATCTGCCCAATACCCGATTCTATCCATTGTAATACTTCTTACTGTCGGCTTTCACACCCGCGGACGTAAAAAAAGCACGAAATTTCAACCCGAGAGATCAACCGGAAACAACATCAGTAACATTTTCAGAAAGTATGAAAGTCCATTTTTTTCTTTAGAACACCACCATTTTACATACTACACATTGGTTTACATATTAATGTCTTTTCATTATTTCCTTTCATGTCCTAGGAGTGTCGTTGCTGCTCAGATCTACCTCCTAGTCAATCGCCCAACCTTCGCCCCCTCCCCCATGTGAACCCTCCACCCTCCCATATGAACCTTCCACCCTCCCATGTGAACCTTCCACCCTCCCATGTGAACCCTCCACCCTCCCATGTGAACCCTCCACCCTCCCATGTAAACCTCCTCCCTCCCATGTGAACCCTCCACCCTCCCATGTAAACCTTCCACCCTCCCATGTAAACCTCCACCCTCCCACCTCCCATGTCCCAAAACCTTCCACCCTCCCATGTGAACCCTCCACCCTCCCATGTAAACCCTCCACCCTCCATGTAAACCTTCCACCCTCCCATGTGAACCTTCCACCCTCCCATGTAAACCCTCCACCCTCCCATGTGAACCCTCCACCCCTCCCAGCAAACCCCACCTCCCATGTAAACCTTCCACCCTCCCATGTAAACCTTCCACCTCCCATGTAAACCTTCCACCCTCCCATGTGAACCCTCCATCCTCCCATGTAAACCTTCCACCCCCCATGTGAACCTTCCACCTCCCATGTAAACCTTCCACCCCCATGTGAACCCTCCATCTCCCATGTGAACCCTCCACCTCCCATGTTGAACCCTCCACCCCCACCCCCCATGTTGAACCCTCCACCCCCCCCCATGTTGAACCCTCCACCTCCCCTCCCCATGTGAATCCTCCACCCCCCTCCCATGTGAACCCCACCCCCGTGAACCTCCACCCCCCCCCCACCCCCACGTGAACTCTCTATAATACATTAATAAATGAACGGAGTGGCAGATGCGGGTGTTTTTGATTTTCGTATTATATGGCAATCTACCCCGTCAACCTCATGCGGTGATCACAGAGGGTGAATTGATAGAAACATCAAAATGACAGACCTGTCAAAGAGCGAATGAGAGAAAACAAAAGTTTTTAAAAACTTAACAGTAGCGCTACCACACTGTCCACTTCCAAGCCAATGGAGGTCAAGGGTTACTTAGTGGGAGAGTG
>JAXRKP010000335.1:257190-262190 GCA_037039925.1 Doris montereyensis | reverse complement strand
AAATGAATGAATAAATAAATAAATACATAAATAGATCAAATGAGGAGATGGGAAACTAATGAAGTTAAAAGAGAAGAATAATGGGATATAGGATGGCCATGACAGTGTATTATTATTATTATTGAACTGATAAATGAGAGAGAAAACGAGAGAGAGAGAGAGAGAGAGAGAGAGAGAGAGAGAGAGAGAGAGAGAGAGAGAGAGAGAGAGAGAGAGAGAGAGAGAGAGAGAGAGAGAGAGAGAGAGAGAGAGGAGAGAGAGAGGGGGGCGATGAGATCACCTGGGGTTAGCCTATAATGAGACTGTGTCCACTACTCTTAACCAAACTATCGCCTGACCCCAATGGACCAGTCGTGACGCATCGTCCTCTATTTTTTTCTACCCGAACAGGTGACAAATAGTTCTAGTGATTCATGGTGAGGAGTGACTCACCTATTCATTCGATGACAACAGCGAGATCAAGGTCACTGTATGACCCGTCAACACGGTGAATATCCCACGCTAACTCCAATGTTTCACGGCATGCCTGCCCTCGAGAAGCTACAGGTCTTTGCGATCTCTGTTGTCAAACAGAAGCCTGCAAGTGGTGGGAATCCCCATGAGCTGTCACACTGAAAATAGAAACACGTTACTTAAAATAGAACCATGATATCACCACGGAGAGTTTTGGTTGGTGTGAGTGTTGTGACGTTTGATGCTAGTTTCCTTCGAACTTTTCTTGATGAGTGATCTACGTAGGAGAGAAGAAGAAGAATTATTTTATGCGGTTAGGAGGCTTATGAAGGAATTACACCTAAGGAGATTCAAGTCTTTTTAGAACATGTTTGCTCAGAGTAACGAGAATTTATCTAAAAATAAGTCTTGCCTAACAATGACGTAAACCGCTGTTAGCTTAACTCTAGTTTATTTGCGTTTTTAGCCCTCATGAGTTGCATTGTTCTGTTGCTATAAAAATTGCAATCTGTTATGATTTTTTTTCACTTCTCCAAACTTATTGACATCACATAATATACTTGTTTCATTTTTAGTCTACTGTGAACCATTTCACATGAAAAAGTAATATGGATCTCCGCATTTTATTATTTATCTGTTTGAAATAACGAACGTCACCCCACCCCTACCCCCCTTTCCCCCCGATCCATAAAACAATCCCCAAAACAAACACGTAATCCAAAACAAAGTCAATCCCCGAGCCTCCTAAACGCGCGTGCACACACACACACACACACACACACAAACACATACAGACAGACATACACATGCTATATTTACATGTCTATCTATCTATCTATCTATCTATCTATCTATCTATCTATCTATCTATCTATATATCTATCTATCTTTCTATCTATCTATCTATCCATCTATCTATCTATCTAACTATCTATCTATCTATTTATTTATCTATTTATCTATCCATCTATCTATCTATATATCTATTTATCTTTTTATCTATCGATCTATCTATCTATCAATCTTTCTATCTACCTATCTATCTATCTATCTATCTATCTATCTATCTATATATCTATCTATCTATCTATCTATCTATCTATCTATCTATCTATCTATATATATATCTACCTATCTATCTATCTATATATATATATATATATATATATATATATATATGTCTAGCTATCTATCAATCTATCAATCAATCTATATATCTTTCTATCTAACTATCTATCTATCTATCTATCTATCTATCTATCTATCTATCTATCTATCTATTTATCTATCTATCTATTTATCTATCTATCTATCTACCTATCTATCTATCTATCTATCTATTTGCTCACACTATTCTTATTACCAATCAATCAATCCATCGATCAGTCTATGTAGCAAATAAGCACTCAAACAGTCTTATTTCTCCTCCTCTCTTTCTCGCTGTATCTCTGTTTATTTGTCTATCTGTATGTCTGTCTGTCTATCTGTCTGTTTGTCTGTCTGTCTGTCCGTCTGTCTCTCTGTCTGTCTGTAAATCTGTCTGTCTGTCTGTCTGTCTGTCTGTCTGTCTGTCTGTCTGTCTGTCTGTCTGTCTCTCTCTCTCTCTCTCTCTCTCTCTCTCTCTCTCTCTCTCTCTCTCTCTCTCTCTCTCTCTCTCTCTCTCTCTCTCTCTCTCTCTCTCTCTCTCTCTCTCTCTCTCTCTCTCTCTCTCTCTCTCTCTCTCTCTCTCTCTCTCTCTCTCTCTCTCTCTCTCTCTCTCTCTCTCTATATATATATATATATATATATATATATATATATATATATTTATATATATATATATATTTGTATAATGATCTATCTATCTATCTATCTATCTATCTATCTATCTATCTATCTATCTATCTATCTATCTATCTGTCTGCCTATCTATCTATCTATCTATCTATCTATCTATCTATCTATCTATCTATCTATATATCTATCTATCTATATATCTATCTATCTATCTATCTATCTGTCTATTTATGTATATATCTCTTTATTCATTCTTTCTTTCTTTATCAGTTCCCATTCTACCTTCCGGTGTATGGATTCAGATGCCCGAGATGATCTTTCTACAGGCTGCCCTGTCCTGGCATTTTCTGTTTCCTTAATAAAAGTAAAATTTATGTGCTTTAATTCCTCTTATTAATCTTCTTCCCACTTTCTCCAAAGGTCTGCCTTTTGGTCTTTTACCTTAAGTTTTAGCACTGTACCCTGATTTAGCTATTCCGTTGTCATTCCTTCAGTTTTACATGCTAAAAACCTTCTCAATATATATTATTAATTTTTATGCCATATGCTTTGGTTTGATCTCTTATTGAAATGTTTCTGATTTTGTCTCTTTTAGTTTTCCTTACTACTCTTCTTAGAAATTTTGTTTCAGCTGCTTGTACTCTACTGTATTCTCTACTGTCTAAGGTCCGTTTCGCTACCATAGAGGAGAGTAGGCCAATAAACTGTGTTGTATACTGCCATTTTGGTTTTTGTTGACCATTCGTGTTTAAATATAAATGTCTTTCCTGGATGTTTATATCTTGTCATTGCCTTTTGGGTCCTTTGGGCTGATTTCTTCTCTTAGTTTCCCTTCTGAGTTAATCATTACTTGTTAGTTAATTGTAGATTTGAACTTGTTCTAATTTCTGCCTGGCCATTTTAAGATTTTGTGTTTTAGCTTCCCTAGTTACTAGCATTGTTTTGTTTTTCTTTGCATTTTCTCATTCCTCTTTTATTTAGTTCATTATTCACCATGTTGATATTCGACTGAATGTCACTTTCTGATTTTGGAAACAAACTAAATCATCAGCAAATGAAAACATCTACACATTTACTGGTTTGAGCCTCCACATACCTACATTCATTTTCTTGAATTTTTTTAGGATCCATTTGCGACTGAATCCATAACTGTGATTAACAGAAGAGGACTAATGATACAACCCCTGTCTTACTCCTATATCTACATCAAATTCTTCAGATATGTTTCCAGCTATTCTCACTGCACATGTTGGCTTATTGTAAAAACTTTTTATGGCTTCTATTACATTTTGTTTGACATTGTGTTCTTTTAAGGAATGCCATAGTTGTCCCTCCTCACTGTGTCAAATGCCTTTTCTAAGTCAATAAACACAGGTGCACGTGAATGTTTCTCTCAATGAACTTTTCTAATATTTGTCTAATTGTAAATATTATGTAGTCTTGTACACTTCTTCCTGGTCTATATCCACTCTGGTGTTCTTCAATCTGCTCTTTCCTTAGTCTCATTTCCAGCATCCTGGCATACACTTTTACTGGTACACCAAGTAGTGATATCCTCTATAGTTTCAGCATTCCATAGTTGATTTTTTCGTATGCATCGGTAATACCGTTCCAGTCGTCTGGCACCTGTTTTGACTCCCATTATTGTTGACATATTGCATGTAGTAGTTTGTCTGCCGCTCTCCCTTGGTTTTTAATCATTTCTGGGTAAACTTGATCTGTTGCTGTGGCCTTTCCTAGTTCTCACTTTTCTTATAGCTGTTTGGATTTCTTCCATTGAGATATCTACATTTTCAGCTGTCTCATCTGGATTACTTGTTACTCTTAATAATTGATCTTTACTCCTTGTTTTATACGTTCTGGAGGGATTATCTAATTGTTGAAAATACTTTCCACGCTTCCATGATTTGGCTGTCTTCCATTATTTCTCCTTTGGTATTCTTAATTTGTTGTATTGGGCATGCTTTTGGTCTTTCTCATGCTCTTCATTGCCCCCAGAACAGCTTTTGATTTCCTTGATAGCTTTCTTGAAGTCTTTGTCCAAACTCTTCCCATTATTCCTGTTTTGCTTTCCCACTTTCTCTTTATCGATAGTTATTTCATTCACGTAATCTATCCTATCCTCTGGTCTCTTTGTTTGCAAGTATTTCTTCCAGGCATCCTTCTTTCATTTGATTTTAGTCTTGGCATTCTCATTCCATCCTGCTGTTCTTTTCCTATCTGTTTTAATTTGATCCCTACCACAGACCTCTTCAGTACAGCTGATGATGTTTCTTTATACATTTGCCACTTTTTTTTCTATTGTGCTATCATTCAGATCCATCTGCTTTTCACTGATAAATCTTTTTATCCTAGATTGGTATATCTGTTTTACTACTGGTTTATTTAGTTCCTTTATTTTATGTTTAGTGGCTGTTTTCTCTTTCCTTATCTGTTTGTTTTCTTCAGTCAGTAATCTCATTTTGGTAAACACTAGGTGATGATTTTTAAGTATTTCAGCTCCTCTGTTTACTCTTGCATCCATTGTACTGTAAAAAGGGAGCTGCTAACTATTATATAGTCTACCATTGACTTTTCACATCTTTCTTCATTTACTATTGTATATTTGTGGATATCTTTATGAAGAAAAAAATGTGTTGGCTATTTTCATGTTATTCTTTAGGCAAAAATCTATTAGTCTCTCTCCATTTGGAGAAGTTGTCACTCCTTCTTTACCTTTTACCCTTCTGATGTTTCTACATGATTGCCTTTCTAGCTTTTACATCTCATAA
>JAXRKP010000335.1:229690-254690 GCA_037039925.1 Doris montereyensis | reverse complement strand
CGCTTTCTGTGTCTCTGCCTGTCTGTCTGTCTGTCTGTCTGTCTCTCTCTCTCTCTCTTTCACACACACACACACACACACACACACATACACACACTCTCCCTCCCTGCTCCTCTCTCTCCGTCTGTCCCTCTCTGTCTCTGGCTGTCTGTCTCTTTCAAAGCCCCTTCTGTCTGTCTGTCTGTCTGTCTGTCTGTCTGTCTGTCTCTCTCTCTCTCTCTCTCTCTCTCTCTCTCTCTCTCTCTCTCTCTCTCTCTCTCTCTGCTTCTAAACCCCAAAACAACACAAAAGCAAAATAAAAATTGAATTAAAACAAACAAAAATAAAGAAAAAACACTGAGCACATTTAACAAAAATGAAAAGAGAATAGTTTTACTAGATCTAGTACATGTACCGCACGCAAAATTATCCCAAAGTTTGCGGTTATTATTTTTAGATTATTGTAATTCATAATTTTGTATACTTCGAGTTCCGGTGTGTTGTCTACTTTCTATTTCTCCTTCATTGACACTTTCTGCTATCACATTGTTGTGCAAGAATGAATGTTATACATCATTGGAAACAAAGTAAGAGTTTATTTAGAGCTGCCAAAAGCTACATAGATCTAGTATACTTTCACGGTATAAAATCACTTATTCCTTTAACCTTTTCATTTCATAGACAGCAGACGAGAACGATGTCGGTAGTGTACGTGAAAAATATCCTTGCTGAAGAGCGTCTTCAAATAAATGGGACTTGTCTACCAAAAATGGAGGGATAAGGACTTTCAATTTGAACAGACTGAAAACAGAAGAGCATGGTATAGCACTAGAGCGGCTACAGTTTAAATCTATTAAAGAAAATGTCGAAGAAGAAGAAGAAGAAAAAATTAACAGACGTGGGTGCCTCGGCAGAGTCTGGAAGCTGATACAGATACAGTATCCCTAGACATTTTTAAAGACGGACAAAAATTAGGACCATCAGTTGAGAATGAACAAGCATGGATTGAAGGAGCTGTACTGCGATATGAGGATGAAGATATTACTATTTCTTACAATGTTCCATCAGTCAAAGTGGATAATTTCCAACTGTGATAATGGCAGGGTTCCCATTATACCCTTCTGCAGACATTGAATTTTGTGACTTAGAAGGTTGTGATTTTTATTGAAAGTACTTGAAAAGAATCGGGTAGATGCCATCAAGACAGATATTTCAAAAGGGAAAATGAGTGATTTGAAAGAGGCTTGTCATAATTCATTTTATACTCCTAGTGAATCTGATGTTGGTAAGCATCTCTACTGGTTTGTTTTCCCAAAATAACGAAAGAAGGAAAACCTGATGCACAGATATCAGAGGTGACCATACAGCCAGGACCAAGTGTTTGCCCATTTGAGAAAAGGCATGAATTTACCAAGATGAGATCAAAAGAGAAAGAGTAAGTATAAATTTGTTTTTTTTTTTTTTTTAAGCATTTATTTCTGAAATAATTGTAATTTGGAAACAGAGATTTGATCTAACATGATCCTGGATATTTTTATTTATCAAAGTAAATTTTCCTTGAAAGAGAAATGAAAGAACATTATGTCTAATGTATGTTCAACTATATTATATAAAGGCTTACTTCATATAAACCGTCTGAGTGTTGATCCTGCACCAGTTGGGGAAGCCAGATTGTAGTGTCAGGGCTACTCCCGCATCCCTCGTAGGATAGAGATAGGATATAATATATATATAATATGTGAATTTTTTGTTTGCAGACGAGTACAGCAATCAAACTGTTGTGATGACTCTATGTTATTTGTTGGCCATTTTCACATCCTTAGCTAAGAATTTGATCAATTTTAATCATCTGAAGTATTTCACATCAATCTAGCTAATTTTATGCTGTTACTGTTGACAAAATCTGATGATAGATTTGTTAGCATTTGAGGGCACCTATATTGAGCCTGAAAGTTAGAATATGCAGAGCCGCTAAAGATTAAAGCTGGGGAAACCTTGATAAGAAGACGATAGATGAAGGCCTTCATAGGTCTAGATGCTGCAGGACTATCTAGTAGGTGACAGAATCTGCCCTAGCCCTAGTAAGGACAGAAAAGTGATGAAATGACTACATCTGAACCTAAAAAAGACTCAATGAAATTGTTACTTACATCTGCTGTATTGGATGGATAATGAAGGATTTGAAGTGAATGGACTGACAGTGACAGTGTATGGAAGACTTTCCCTTTACAACCATACAACTACATTCACAATCGACATTTGAGACATATACTGTACCTGTTGAATTTTATTTTTTACAATTTCCATATAATTTTTTTTCTCAATTGATTTAATAAAACCTCCTGCAGTTAAGGGAAAAATAACATACCAACTGTTATTCTTGTGAATACAAATACCGGTAATATAATATATAATATTATATCAGTACTCTTTCCTATACATATCTTTTGTTTTTGATCAAATCTTCTATTATGGCACTGTTTCTGTCTTGATATTTGTTTTGCATTTTCAAAAAGGACTGTGGTCAAGGGTCATAAAATCTAAACCGTCCATGTCAGAATATTAAAAATTTAAAGACACACTTGTAGTAGATAACAAACAACTCCTGAAAAAGTGTTTCATATTTATATTCCAATATTAAGTAGGGAGAATTTTCAGAAGGGCCAGTAATGAGAGAGAATTCTCAAAATTCAAGATTTTTTTTTCTCCAATGTTTTGCATTTTGTAAATGGTCTTTAAAATTATTCTTTTCCAAAACAGATTTCGTGTCGTCAGCTACAATTTATTGGCTGACGTTTATTCCAGTACAGAGTTTGCACAAGACCACCTTTTCCCATATTGCCCTAAAGATTCTTGTTATGAGCTACAGAAAGATCTCCTTCTCAAAGAAATTATTGGTATGTGGGAATGTTTTATGTTGAGTGATTTGCAAGAAGGATTTTTTGTATCTGATTAGACTTTTGAAATTGTTCTATAATTTGATACACTAAAATTTTAAGATTCATGCTGATAGAAGAAACAGATTCGTAGAAAGTACTTTTATTAATTAAGGAACAAGAAGACTAAACGCTGGCTGTGAAAGTTTTTGTTTACAAATATTATGATTATATCTTCTATACATTGGAAATCTGACTTTCTAACTTTGAGCGCTGTAAACTCAGGCGCTCGTAGTTTGTATCATGTAGCTTTCAAATAGACTGCTTTAGCTTTCTTAGCGTGATACACGAGCTATTGATCAAATCCGTATCTTAATTGATTGGAAGAAGCTTGCTTGCCTGCGATCGAGGACATTTTTTGTATATACTAGATCTAATTGATAGATTTCTGATCATCACAATAAAAGCCTGTGTGACTCCGTTTCAAATATTGACTTTATCTAATAATCGTATCATTTTATACATTGTACTCTGATATTATCCATACCCAAAACATCAGTTTCTGAGTTTTACTGCAGTTAAAGTTCAAGAGACCCATTTTGATTATAAAGAGAAATCATAATCCACTGTTGTCTTTGGGCATGGTTGTATAATGTATGTTAACTGGTGAAAATGTATCCCCCCTATCCCCTCGGTTAGTACTTAATTTTGTTTTAGAAACATTATAAGGAAATGAAATTTCCCTTGTTATCGGAATATCCGGGAAGTCCTGACAGGTTAACCACCTGGAAACACCTCAGATTTCCCTGATTATATATTGACGATTGCACTGGGCAGATGATTTCTATCCCATGGTTGGAGTCGGAAACTGAACTCTGTGTGTGCATTGTCCTTGGAAATTGAACGATGAGGAGTTGTCCTAGTCGGGAGAACAGGGCAGATGTTCTTAGTGAATGTTATTGGAAGTCGAGTGGGAGCTTAGGTTAATTAAAAACATGTTAAGAAAGGGGATTTTGGTGGTAGAAATTAATCCCTCCTTTATCAGGTGATTCTTCACCATTGACACGGCACCTGTAAGCGCAAGATGAGTATCCAATAGAATGCAAGAGCAAGTGCATAATTATTAGCTTGGGTGTTGATAAATAAAAGGACTGCATGTCCATAATCTATACGGACAGTCTTCTACCTTAAGACAGGACACTTTTCGTCTCCTGTCAGTCACTAATCCGGTCAATGTAGGAAAAAGGTCTCAAGATCTTGGTGAGTTGGCTTCTTGGTAGTTAGAACTTTTTATTTTTGCTGTTTCACATTTTGTTTGTTTCATAAAATAAATTGTGTGCGCATGCTATACTATTATGAGTCTCGTAAGAAATTGTTGTGAAAGTACATGTAACGCTTTTTGTAAATCCATATTTGAAAGTTGTACTGAGAACCAATGCTCAAAGACTTGAGATTTGTGGTTGAGGATTTTAAAGGATGGATATTGATTATCTCCTTGAGTTTAAGGTAAATGAATTTCCTGCCGAAATCATTACATAATTAATGTGAATAATACGAAGGAGCCACAGTTGGAGTGACACACATTGTATGTTTTCGTAACGGGTAACACCACTTGGGTGGACAGAACATCACGTGTTTGTTTTGTCTTTATTAGTGGAGTTGTCACTTATTGGAGCGTCTGTATTTTAATGGGGATTTCCATCCTTTTAAAAGTATATTTCACCAAGAGGTTTGGTAACGGATAACAGCTCTTGGGTGGATAACTTCATTTTGGCTATTCCATACGACCATTCGCTTTCTTTCTCTCGGTTATCGCCTGATTGATTTTATCTTTGCTAACACTTTTCTTTCTCTCGGGGGGTATCGCCTGGTCGAGTTTCTTAGCATTCGAGTTTTGATTCTCTTCTTCGGAGGGGTTAGTTTAGTCGAGTGTTTTTCTTTGAGTTAAATCGTGTTTTTCTTTGAGTTAAGTCGAGTGTTTTTCTTTGAGTTAAGTCGAGTGTTTCTCTTTGAGTTGATCGGAGTGTTTCTCTTGAGTTTATCGGAGTGTTTCTCTTTGAGTTTATCGAGTGTTTCTCTGTGAGTTTATCGAGTCTTTGTCTTTGAGTTTATAGTGTTTTCTTTGAGTTTAGTAGTGTTTCTCTTTGAGTTCATAGTCTTTCTCTTTGAGTTTAGTCGAGTGTTTCTCTTTGAGTTTTATCAGTGTTTTTTTAGTTTAGTCGAGTGTTTCTCTTCGAGTTTATAGTGTTTCTCTTTGAGTTTTAGTCGAGTTTTTCCATTCCAGTCGTAATTGAGTTTATAGTTTTCCTTTGATGTTACAGTCTTCCTTTCAGTTTATAGATCTTACTTGGTTAAGAGGTTTTTCTTTCAAGAGTTTGCCTTTTATTCTATTGAGTGTTTCTATTGGTACTAAGTATAGATTGTTTCCTTTTTGTGATATATTCGAGATCATTGGTTTGAATAATGGGTGTTTATAAATGTCATGATGAATAACCCCCTGGCTTGTAACGCGAAGGAGAGGAGTCAGTACTCTTGGGTTTTAACTTCTACGCTCCTTTTGTAGGGAGAAGTGAGTTAAAACTTTGTGAGTATACAGGTTGGTTTGTTGATTTTAGATAAGAGAGTTATAACTTTGTGGGGGAACAGAGTTTCCTGACTGTGTGATGAGATGAGTTATACTTTGTGAGTAACCAGATGGTTTAATGAAATTTGGGCAACTGATGTGTCGTAATTTGGGAGTTATTGTAGGTGAAGATTAACCCGTGTTTGCAGTTAGAACCCAGTGATGGATAGCTCATGTGTTGAACATCCAGTCCCATGTAGCTGCATGGACAAAAACTATTAGGGTAGTGACAAAAATCCCGCCAGGCAAGTGACTGATTCAAGAAACTGTTGCACAGTTTCCCTGAACGGTCCTGTTTGTGGTATAGTTCATGTGTTGAACATCCACTTCCTTGTTAACTGCATGGATGGTCAGTGCCGGGTGTATTGACAGAACTTTTAGGGAGTGACAAAATCCCACTGGGCGATTAACGGACTTAAGGATACTGGTGTACAATCTTTTGCTTAAGCTGTTCTACCGGTGTAATCCCGTCTTTTCTTATAAAGGGTAAACTGATAAACTGAGATTGATGCTGACAGCATTTCTGATCTATTAGAAGTGAATGTGCAGGGCATGTGATGTAGGGTTATATCCGAAGAGAGACTGTGATGCGGTTGCCCAGTAGATAGATCGTGGGTCCATGGAGAGGCGCCCATCCTGGACGTGTTGTGATGTAATAACTCATATTTTTTCACCATTTAGAGATATAGATATTATCAATTGATTAGTTGATGGCAATGTCAGATTAAACTAAAAGACCGTAAATAATAGTAGAGCCACAATCCAGCGAATCTTGCCTGCGTTTTCCACTAATTTGTCTCCTTCTGTGTCCCAGTTTACACAATAATTGGGTGGCGTTATGAAACTTTACTGTGTTGTGGTGTCAAACATATTCTATGTTGTAAGCGATTGTCGAACCTCTATTTTCTGTCGTCTTCTATATTCTATGTTGTGAATGTTATTACACAAACTTGTATTTGTGGCGTTGCATGACTTTTTATTTGTAACATTCACATTGGTAATATCTTGAAGTATTTGATCAAATACTAAGTTTTGATACTGTGACTAGGGTCGTTCAGTAAGTATCTTGGGAGGATACTTTAGAGTCTAAGATTTTGTCAAGATACTATGTTTTGGTACTGCTACTGGGGTCGTTCAGAAAGTATCTTGGGAAGATATATTGAAGTATTTGAGTTTGTTATACTATATTTTGGTACTGCGACTAGGGTCGTTGGAGTAAGTATCTTGAGAGGTTATCTTGAGGTATTGATACGATAAGTGGAGATCGTCCCCCTTCTGTCGATATTGTGTCAAAAACCCCATGTTACACCTGTCACAGTAGAAACTCACATTGGCCAGTGAGATTTTTCAATCCATGATTAGTCTTACTCTTCTCTATCTGTCATCACAGCAACAAAGGTTTGAAGCTCTGACTTGAGCAGAACTGTTTCCATGACATTGTAATTTTATTCTTAGAAAAGGTGCTTTACTCTGCTTTTCCTCACTTGACTCAGGGTGTGAATGAGTACCAGCTATATATAGTCAAAGATCTTGTCAGAGTCTTTGTATGGCTGCTGTACTGTATGCTGCCCAGAATTTGAGACTTAAGACTTTGAATGAAATAGTCTTTTGGGGGATAAAGGATGTACAGTTGGGTCGTTGAGCATGCACTTGTACTGGGACACAGACTATAACTCCAACAACTTGTCTTTTTGTCTTTAGATACATTTTTGGTTTGATGTAAAGTCTTTTTCATAACATCAAGTTCTTGATGAATGGGAAAATCAGTGACTCAGTCAACAGTGGTGAATCCGATTCACTTTCAAGTCATTGCAAAATTTTCATGAGAAATTGTATTCACAATGAGAAATAATTTTTATAGTTTTGTATGATCAACCTATGGACCAGCAAGATTTGGCCTGCAAGATCAGTTTGTCTGGCTATGCCACCATGTGAAAATCTCTTTTTTGTGTGTGTTTTTTTGCTGCTTGGTTTTATGAGATTCAATGCACTAGGTTTGATAAAACAGTCCTTTTATGGCTACATCCTTAATTTTATGACTTTTAGTAAATATCTATTGATTAATCAATAGGTTTGTTGTCTTTATGTATTCGGTGTATTGTGTTGAACAAAATAGTCGTCCGGTCCACGATCAGCATTCTCTGGGTCATCTGGCCCACTTTGAAAAGTTTGGGAACCCTGTATAAATGGGAACAGGGTGACAGGCAATAATAATGATGACCAAAAAGTGAGAAAATGACTGACAGAAAGACCTGCATCAATTCTACTCTTGTTTTATCTTTTATCCACATGTTTAATTGTATCCCCACCTCTGCTTGAAAATTGTTCATCAGAGAATATCACTTTTGTGGTCATAGATAGTTTTGAATTTTTTCTTTCCCTCTGCAGGCTATCAGGCAGATTTGATGTGTGCTGAAGAAGTGGACAAGTCAATCTTTGTCTCATCTTACGCTCCGCCCTGAAATTACTGGCTTCAAGGATTGCTAAGGGTTAAGTCGGGCCAGACATCAGAGGGCTGTGCAACATTTGTCCGCACAGATAAATTCAGGTTCTTAAGTTGAATTTTTGCTCAGTGTCTCATCAAATATTTATGGTTTTGAATGTGACTTTGTGCAAATAAGCATCGTTTGCATGTCTGAGGGAATTTCAAGTTTTATGAAATCATGTTTGCATACGCGAGAAAATTAATCTGTTTATGAGTTGTAATTGTTGGACTGGTGATGTTTGTCTTGAAAGCAGGATTTTAACATTTTAAATTGTCTAGAAACTCAACTAAAAAAGAAAAAAGTCAATGTGTGCATATATTGAAAACTAGAAGGGTTACTTAATTTTGATAAGGAGGATGTAACAATTACCATGATTAACTGGTAATTCTATAACTTGTAGTTTTGTAATGAACTAAGGACTTGTTTCGAAGTTCTGAGACACAAATCAACTTAACAACAATCGGCTTCATGGTATGACCAAATTGATGATTTCTGTCATCCAGCATTGCTCAAATAACCCATGCAAAATAACTCTGTGTTCCTATTAACCCTTTAGCTTTTAAACCAACAAAAATCAACATGCGCATAACTCCCACTAAAAGTTCAAAGCGACAGAAACCGACACCTGCCAACACAGGCTCACATTGTTCAAGCCGACAGAAACCGCCACCTGCCAACACAGGCTCACATTGTTCAAGCCGACAGAAACCCACACCTGCCAACTCAGGCTCACATTGTTCAAGCCGACAGAAACCGACACCTGCCCAACACAGGCTCACATTGTTCAAGCCGACAGAAACCGACACCTGCCAACACAGGCTCACATTGTTCAAACCGACAGAAACCGAGACCTGCCAACACAGGCTCACATTGTTCAAGCCCGACAGAAACCGACACCTGCCAACACAGGCTCACATTGTTCAAGCTGACAGAAAACCGACACCTGCCAACACAGGCTCACATTGTTCAAGCCGACCGAAACCGACACCTGCCAACACAGGCTCACATTGTTCAAGCTTCGACAGAAACCGACACCTGCCAACACAGGCTCACATTGTTCAAGCCGACAGAAACCGCCAAGCGACACACCTCTTGTTTTGTCAGCTCTAATTGGCCACATATTAAATGATTCTATTCTTTTAAATTTAGAATAGAATACAAGATTAAAGGTCAGGACAACTTCATGTGACCAACTGAAGGTAGTGCGCGGAAGTGCAGACCGATCCGCATTCTTATGTAAAGGTCAGCTGGCAGGAAGTCGAAAAATGTGAACAAACCGGGTTGCCACAGTGGATAGGAAGTTGAATGTACAGAGCAAGATGGCTGCCACTTAATGTAAACTTGAAAGATCACAAGGACCACAAGCGTGTTGTCAGCCAAATTCAGTCGACGGAAAACAAAACTGAAAAACATCTTAAGTGCGGGGGCGGGGGGTGAGCCCTGGAGTGAAAAATTTCCCGTTCGTTTCCTATCAATTTAGTTTATGTATAGGTGTAATGGACATGGTGTACTGAGTTGAAACATGCCATTGTTTTTCTGCCCCTTCCGGTTGCCATGGAAATGGTAGCCATCTTGGATTTTGCCCCCAAATTTCACTACGTTCAATATTGATAGGCCTCTACATTTTTCAAACTTGGCACACACCTTATTTGATACAATATCTAAATTTTTATCAGATTGGATTTTGTTTATGAGATCTTTTGTTTTTATGAATTTTGAAAATAGCATATGAGAACAACCCAAAAATATACAAAAATATTGTAAAAAAAAAATTAACTTTTACAAAACTATTATACATATCGAAAAAAGCATCTCATTTTTTTTCCCCCTTTACTCATCATTCATACCAAATTTCATGCAGATACGCTGAGAAATAAAAAAAGATGGGAAAAAATTAACAAAAACGGCATTTTGAGAAAATCATATTTTTTCTTTTTCTTCTGTTATTTGAATATATTTTTATCAATAACCTAAGAAAAGAGTAGAATGATACTTTGAAAGATTATAAAACCTTGAGAGGCTCTCAACTACTTCTTATCGACACTGTTTCAGTGTACAAGAACCGTTTTTACCAATTCAAGATGGTGCCTTTGATAATAGGTGCGCGGAATATGTCACGTATGTTTCGGATGATGTACGGCAATATTCATACTAGATGCTTAAGAGAATTTTTTTTGGATACCGTATATTATGATGATCAAAATGAGTATCAACTTGCCGTACTTTAGATAATATTTCTGGCTTTTATTGTACAATAGCTGTGTTGAAAGATAGACCTGTATCGTTTCTAACAAATTCGTATAAATTCAAAGAATCAATACTGAGCTTCTTTTATGATATCATTATGACGGGAATGAACTGCTCTATCCACTAGTATGATAGACTAAATTTGTTCCCATTTTCGGCAAAAACCCCTTAAAAAGTTTGCTACAAAAAGCTGTTTATACACAATGCCCTAGCTTCAACAAGATTTTCAAAGTTCATTTCAACAGTTTAGTAGGAAGAAGGGATTAAACAAACAGTACAAGATAAATCATTTTGATGCTCTCTCATTCATTTTGTCTTTTCTTTCCTGTTAGAATCACAAACCAGGCAGACATAGTGTTGTCAGAATTTTTGTCTCAAGATCCTTCCTGTCTGGACATATGGGAAAAGGTGAAAGAGGTTCAACCCCTGAAAGAAAAAATCGAACAACGGTCATCAATTCTGCAGGTGTTTATTATACATGTCCTTCACACCTTTATGAAAGTTATTATGAGAATTTGTCATGAAAGTACTGTGTAAGATTAGCGTCATTTGCTAGACTTGTAAAAATACAAAATGAGGTGACAGGATTGAAGTTTCATAATTATAAATAAGTTTATAACAAAACAGGGCTTTACAGTCCTTGTCCCTGCACAGATGCAAGCTCACAGACTGTGCTTCATTTATCACCCAACAGGCTATTTCATTCAAAAATGCTTCTCAACTCCCTGTGGAGCATATAGTACAGCTGTCTGATAGGCGCACCATATTAACACCCCAAGAAGATCTGCTCATAGCTGGGTGTTTATTCACACATGATTCAAGTGAGGAAAGCAGATGGAACTACCTTTCCTAGCAGTACAATGTCGAGAAAGAGAGAGAGGGGGGGTGGTGGTTGTTGTTGCTGACCCAGCAGCGCTCAGACATTTGTCCTTCGGCCCAATGCCTTGTAGTGGTATGTGCAGGTGTTTTCCATCTGTTGCAGGGTTCCATAAATAGTGTCCCAAGTATTGGGCTTCTCAGAGAGTAGCGTTTCGAGTAGGTCTTTCAGTTTGTGACATTCTAAAAGGTGATGGGTCACAGCTTCATGGAGGTGGTCACAAAGAGGGCACACTGAGGGCGGGGGGGGGGGGGGGGAACCCAAGGAGAGTCAGGATGTTGATCCAGTGTTGTCATGACTACAAACCCAGGAGACTACTGATTGCACCATTAACCATCATTTTCCAAACTAAGCATAGCAGTAGATTTATTTGTCTTATAATCATATTTCAGGTCACCGTTGTTGAGAGCGTAGAGAGCCCAAACAGCTACGTGTGCCTGGCCAACACTCATCTCTTCTTTCACCCGGAAGCCTGTAACATTCGCCTCATCCATGCCGCCACCGCTCTTCGTCATCTACAGAACATTTGTAACTCCTACGAACAAGAGGTGAGCTGAGCCATGTGTGGTGTAGTTTTTCTTCCTTCTCTCTTTTTTCTTTTCCTTCTTTTAAAAAAAATCAACAAATAACCCTGAGAACTAATGATAGTAGTGCTGGGCGCATGAAAATGGAAAAGATGTCATCTCTGCTAGAGTTGAAATGAATTTTGTTTAAAAAATTTGTCGTTGCAACTAGCGGGATATATTGTGACGTCACGTGATTTGTGTGTTGATTAGCGAGACGTGTTGTCGTGTCATAGCCAACTGTTGCATGCATGTAGCCCAGGCCTAGGGCCAGATAGTACGCCAATAATGGTGTCAAGACAATGTTTTCAGAACCGTCTACACTGATAGATGTCATGCCATGTTGTCTGTGTGTGAGAGTTGACATAATAAATAATAATAATAATAAAGTTTATTTATACAGCGCCCTATGAACTGAACTGAATTGCATTTTTATTATCCATGAAGGGAAATTTGTTTTTGTTACAGTGAGTACATGCAATGTAGAATAAGTATAAACTACAAATACCATGAAATATTTAATTGCACATTAGGAGTAATTCATTAACTTTAGCATAATAATGTAACACTATTATCATGGATCAATACGAACTTATACCAAAGTCTCAAGGCACTTGACAATCACACATACACCACAATTTCCCAATACAACGTTCTTGTCATAGGCATATTTTAAAAAACTATACAAACAATTTGCTAGACAAATTAGTAAAATATATCTGTATAAGGGATTAATTATACATATAATGCCATTTAAATGATCATGAAGTTTTAAAATATATATTTATTAAAAAAGATCAGTGTTTAGATGTATTTTAAAGTTAATCATTTCTTGAATATACAAAGGGACGGAGGACTCCGAAGAATTGTAACCGAAAATAGAAATTTTGTATTTACATAATGCGACTGGAACTTTTTGGAAGAGGCACAAGCAATGGGAAAGAGAATATCACTAATAAAGTTACACCACAATGTTCCTTTACACATTACAAATAATGGTAATGCTCATTAACGTTGAGCTGAAATTGAAGTGTGTTTAAAATGATGGATGCACTAATGCAACTGTACTCAAATATCTAATGCCAAATTTGGAAACCCTGTCTCTGAAAATAGTTATTCAAAATAAAAAAAAAATAAAAAACCCAACTCGATTCCCTCTCTTTTATTTTCTTTTTTGTTTTTACAGGGAAAGAAGATTTCCATTGTCTTCTGTGGAGATTTCAACAGTGGGCCCTTTCTAGGCGTTTTTCAGTTGTTAACAGCACAGTTTGTCCCGGCAGACCATGTGGATTGGTTGTCAGGTAATGTGGGTCTAAAAGCAAAGCCCAAAATAAAAGCATTATCCTAGACTATAATCAGAAGAGTTTGGTTGGTTGAGTAAATAAGGATTTTGTACTTGAAAATCAGCCTTTAATTTCCCTATTTATATCATTTAGATATTTAATTTTCATGAATGTGCAGATCCCCCTTTCTATGTATTTCTTTTTAACTGTGATATTGAATTACTACTGTTTGACTTTTGATACTTTTCTTTTTTTAACTTATCTATTCTTCTTCTTCTTCTTCTTCTTCTTCTTCTTCTTCTTCTTCTTCTTCTTCTTCTTCTTCTTCTTCTTCTTCTTCTTCTTCTTCTTCTTATTATTATTATCATTATTATCATCATTGCAGTCTTTACTTTTCTTCTCATTTACCATTATACCGTTTACTAAATTATGTTATTATTTATTGTTATAAGAATGATTGTTCTCTTTGCAATCATTATCGCTATTTTTCTTCTTACCAACCGGTTCCTCTCTTTTTTCGAAATCAGGAGGCAAGGAAGAAGTTCTCACTGACCTTGAACTCAGCCAGAGCATGAACATCGTAAGTGCCTGTGGCTGCCCTGACTACACCAACTTCACTGCGGGTTTTCAGTGCACCCTTGATTACATCTTCTTTGATGCTGCAAAGCTCAAGACGACCTCTGTTGTCCCCATGCCCGACCATGCGGATGTGACGGCCAATGTGGCCCTTCCCAGCGTCGTCTTTCCGTCTGACCACATCGCTCTTGTCTGTAATATGGAGTTTTCATCTTGACCATGCAGCCTACCTAGCCTGACAATTTTTTTGAAAGTCTGCTGATTTTGAACTTGTTTTTAAGTCATTTACTATCACTTGTCAGTGTAATCCCCTTGACAATTACAATTATTTAAAAAAATTCAATCTATCTCATTAATTCAGAAAGAAGTTACGGACAAATGAAGATTTTTCTAGTAGAAAATATGAATGAAGGTATGTTAAGTTATGAGAGGAATCTCTTGAACTTCAATAATTTGAAAATTTTTACCTCAATCTCGATCTACACTCATCTAATGGTAGGTCTGAAATTTAAACTAAAGTAAGATATTACGGTCAACAGCTTCACAGGACAATAACCTTCAAAATTTTTACTGTCACATCGATTCCTATTATTTTGTACAAGATTTTAATAAATGAAGCTTTGTCTAAGTTGCATCTTAGAACTTTGAAAGCTTAAAAATTAGTGGTAGGAATTATGAAAGAGGTGTCTATGAATTGCCTTGCACTGGCCTCTGATTCTTTGACCAAACCCCTCAAGTAAAACTTGTTACAGGTCTGCATATCCTGCGTGGGAATCATTTTTGTCAATTCCCTATTTTGCTTGACAATCATTGAAATTTAAGATAAGATGACGTTTTATTATTCAAATAATGATACATCAACATCGATATTACTATAAAATTACTATCAGTATCTCGCTATGAAAAAGTTAGATTGATACAGTAATATCAACGTACCTGTGTATGAGATGCCCAAAGACATCTTGCGGATTATTCATTGTGCAGTTTCAAAATGTCCAAGACCAACTGTTGTAAAATTATTCCAAATGAAACACATTATGTCTTTTTGCATGGAGCTTTAAATAGATTAAAAATATTACGGTCCGTCCAAAGAATGGATCAGGAGGGTGCTTTCAAGGTTTCAATTTCATTTGTTGTTTATTGCTCATGCGGCCAGTGACAACACTGCATTGTTTAAATGAGGCTGATAAAATAAGTGCAGATCACGTTTGTACCAGAGAAGTAAAAATTACTCGCCCATGTCGCGCACATGGTTTACATTTTTAACATACAAAAGAATTGGCTGGTTTTTTGTGTGCCGCTCACTAAAAATTCTGTCTTCGAAGGGAAAACGACTTATTCTAAGTACCATAGTCAAATTTTATTTCCAGTTATCTACCATTTTCATTTAGAGCATTTATAATTTGTTTTAAATTAAAATTGAGAAAATTCATTGGATCTCTATAATACAGCTGATGGGTCCACAACTAAATAGCCAATTCTGTCTCTTTCAATTATATAAGCTAGGTACAAGTACTGAAATATAACGTCATGATGGAATATCATCCGTAGACAGCAGAGATCTGAAGTGAATGGCACGATGGCAGTGTGTGTCATTCCACTGTGATGAGTTCAAGATCAAGGTCAAGGCTATAGGTGCAGTTCCACTGTGATGAGTTCAAGGTTAAGGTTATAGGGGTGCAGTTCCACTGTGATGAGATCAAGATCAAGATCAAGGCTATAGGATGAAGTTCCACTGTGATGAGTTCAAGATCAAGATCAAGGCTATAGGATGCAGTTCCACTGTGATGAGTCCAAGATCAAGACTATAGGCTATAGGGTGCAGTTCCACTGTGATGAGTCCAAGATCAAGGCTATAGGCTATAGGATGCAGTTTCACTGTGATGAGATCAAGATCAAGATCAAGGCTATAGGATGCAGTTCCACTGTCATGAGTCCAAGATCAAGATCAAGGCTATAGGATGCAGTTCCACTAAAGAATAATGACTTTCTGCTACCACAGTTTTGAACTTTTAGGATTGACATCTGGCGATGTCAATGCTGCCTTGTATTTTTTACAATCCTTTTTATATTAATAACAATATCAGAGACTATCGAAAGAGTAAGGAGGCTGCTACAAGAAGGGCAACGCGTTTGTTTTATGAAATTTTCTTTTCATTTCTTTACTTGCATTTTCTCGAAATGTAGTTTTTTCACACTAAAATTCTATCTTCTCCGACTTTTATGATATTTACACAAGTTCCTCTCGTGAGTGTTAGTAGAATGATGTCAGGTTTTTTTATATCTTGTAAACGTTTGAGAAAATATTTGTTTTTGTAACAAAAATGCCATTTTTGCATATAAACTATGCTATTTAAAAAAAACGCTATCAAAATATCTAAAAAAACCCGGTGTCATTCTTAGATATTGAATGGAAAAGACGATCTGCACAGGCTTTGAGGGATTTTATTCATAACTGAGAGAGGAGATAGATTTTGAAAATTGGGTAAAAATTCAAGATGATCGCCGTTTCCTTGGCAACCAAGGACCTTTAAACTATTCAATGAGATAGGATAGCTGTATTTGACAGTTAGTCATATATATACTAAAATTGAAAAGCCCTTACTTCAGGAGCCCCCAACCCCCAAAACTGGAAATGTATGCCCTGGTAGCAACAACTTTTACTTTTGTTTTGGCAACCAAGTTTTCATTGTTTTACCCATATGACAAGTGCACTACTAATACATGCGACCTAGACACGGATGTCATCACGTACAACCATGTTGCTCCACAAAGCCATGCTAAATTTGCAAGTGGATTGTTTATCGTAAACTCACTAGTCATAATCTGCAACTTTGAGATTTGTCCTTAAAATGATCAAGCACATGCTTCTTTGTGAATATTGAAGGCCTTCAACCAACAGAAAAGCTTATTTTACACAGATGATCTGAGTTAAGATTTCAGGGTTTTTTTCTCTCCAAAAGAATAGATCTAGCATAGTGTTTTCAGCCCTATTCGAAGATAAAGTAGTAGCATGCTACCACATTATGCCGTGTGCCTGGAAAGTTCAGGACTTTACTTTGCTCAAGTCTGAGTATGGGGACTTGCTTAGCTTTAACTTAAAGTTTAAGTAGCTAGGATAAGCTCTGGCCTTGTGTGTCGTAATGACATTGAATTTTAAAGAACTTTTTGTGTTCTTAGTAGCTTCTTATCACATTGATGCTCAACTTCATACCTTTGTAGTCAAGTGATACTATTTGATATGATTTCTTACATACATATTATTTGTGCTTCACTCAAATACTGTGTCAAAGCTTTTCTCTTACTCACCATTTCAAGATTGTTTCTGGCAATATTTTAATACAATGTTCTAATTCTTTCTGTTTTAAAAATAAGTGTAATAAACCATTGATGTGATCCTATGATTTAATTTAGCATTTTTAATACATGTATGTGGAATGAGATCACAGAATAAAACTTGCATTTTTGTCATTTGGAAAAATTACTTTTATTTTATATGTTTGCTCTAGTTTTGTGAATTACGCCATACATTTTTGTGATAAAAAGTGAAGAGTAGCTGTCGTAAGACAGGAATGGGCGCTATAGAAATGAATTATTATTATTATTATTATTATTATTATTATTATTATTATTATTATTATTATTATTATTATTACTATAATAAGACTTTTCTACCAAGCTTGCATAAAGTGTATTATTATTTTTAGTATAACTGCATGGGGAGGGAATACAAGAAATAGAGAAAAGAAAAATTTAATAGGATACTGAAACACGTAAGGAAACTCATAAATGATGTAGAGCAGGAGAATTTTGAAGATCTGTATAGAATCAATGCAAGATCAAACTCAGGAGTATACTTAAAGACAACACCCACCCTCTTTTCCCCATACCCAAAACAAGTAGTAGAAGCGGTCGACTTATACATTTAAAATCCCGCACTGAGAGATATTTTAGATCTTTTCTTACAAGTGCCTTATGAAAGTTTGATAATACCTTACTTTGAAAGCACAATGGCGTTTACTCACAATGTTCAAGAAATGGACATTGATGGATTGTGAATGAATGATTTATGATCGTTGATGAATGTGTATGAAGCTAAACTGATTTGTTTATAATTATTATTATTATTGCTATCATTAAAATCAAGCAAGTGAGCTTAATTTCAGTGAGGCATGTATTTTTCCCAGTGTGTGAATTCTTACATTGCATTTTGTGTTCTTTGAGTCATGAGATGAAAATGGCATCTTTATTGAATGCTGCAAAAAGATGACACTGACACCATTGAGCACCTTTGTGATGTCATGGATACTGACTTGATGACCTTTGCCTTTGTACCCTCCAGTTCCATTATTCACACTTTATCTTATCCTTACCATGGTTTGTTTCATTGGCTTCATGAGTTTGTTTCATTGGCTTCATGAGTTTGTTTTATTGGCTTCATGAGTTTGTTTCATTGGCTTCATGAGTTTGTTTTATTGGCTTCATGAGTTTGTTTCATTGGCTTCATGAGTTTGTTTCATTGGCTTCATGAGTTTGTTTTATTGGCTTCATGAGTTTGTTTCATTGGCTTCATGAGTTTGTTTTATTGGCTTCATGAGTTTGTTTTATTGGCTTCATGAGTTTGTTTTATTGGCTTCATGAGTTTGTTTTATTGGCTTCATGAGTTTGTTTCATTGGCTTCATGAGTTTGTTTTATTGGCTTCATGAGTTTGTTTTATTGGCTTCATGAGTTTGTTTTATTGGCTTCATGAGTTTGTTTTATTGGCTTCATGAGTTTGTTTCATTGGCTTCATGAGTTTGTTTTATTGGCTTCATGAGTTTGTTTTATTGGCTTCATGAGTTTGTTTCATTGGCTTCATGAGTTTGATTCATTGGCTTCATGAGTTTGATTCATTGGCTTCATGAGTTTGTTTCATTGGCTTCATGAGTTTGTTTCATTGGCTTCATGAGTTTGTTTCATTAGCTTCATGAGTTTGTTTCATTGGCTTCATGAGTTTGTTTCATTGGCTTCATGAGTTTGTTTCATTGACTTCATGAGTTTGTTGCATTGGCTACATGAGTTTGTTTCATTGGCTTCATAAGTTTGTTTCATTGGCTTTATTTGTTTGTTTCATTGGCTTCACGAGTTTTGTTTCATTGGCTTCACGAGTTTGTTTCATTGGCTTCATGAGTTTGTTTCATTGGCTTCATGAGTTTGTTTCATTGGCTTCATGAGTTTGTTTCATTGGCTTCATGATTTTGTTTCATTGGCTTCATAAGTTTGTTTCATTGGCTTCATGAGTTTGTTTCATTGGCTTCATAAGTTTGTTTCATTGGCTTCATGAGTTTGTTTCATTGGCTTCATAAGTTTGATTCATTGGCTTCATGAGTTTGTTTCATTGGCTTCATGAGTTTGTTTCATTGGCTTCATAAGTTTGTTTCATTGGCTTCATGAGTTTGTTTTATTGGCTTCATGAGTTTGTTTCATTGGCTTCATGAGTTTGTTTCATTGGCTTCATGAATTTGTTTCATTGGCTTCATGAGTTTGATTCATTGGCTTCACGTTTGTTTCATTGGCTTCATGAGTTTGTTTCATTGGCTTCATGAGTTTGTTTCATTGGCTTCATGAGTTTGTTTCATTGGCTTCATAAGTTTGATTCATTGGCTTCATGAGTTTGTTTCATTGGCTTCATGAGTTTGTTTCATTGGCTTCGTGAGTTTGTTTCATTGGCTTCATGAGTTTGTTTCATTGGCTTCATGAGTTTTGTTTCATTGGCTTCATGAGTTTGTTTCATTGGTTTCATGAGTTTGTTTCATTGGCTTCATAAGTTTGATTCATTGGCTTCATAAGTTTGTTTCATTGGCTTCATAAGTTTGTTTCATTGGCTTCATGAGTTTGATTCATTGGCTTCATGAGTTTGTTTCATTGGCTTCATGAGTTTGTTTCATTAGCTTCACGAGTTTGTTTCATTGGCTTCGTGAGTTTGTTTCATTGGCTTCATAAGTTTGATTCATTGGCTTCATGAGTTTGTTTCATTGGTTTCATGAGTTTGTTTCATTGGCTTCATGAGTTTGTTTCATTGGCTTCATAAGTTTGTTTCATTGGTTTCATGAGTTTGTTTCATTGGCTTCATAAGTTTGATTCATTGGCTTCATGAGTTTGTTTCATTGGCTTCATGAGTTTGTTTCATTGGCTTCATGAGTTTGATTCATTGGCTTCATAAGTTTGTTTCATTGGCTTCATGAGTTTGTTTCATTGGCTTCATGAGTTTGTTTCATTGGCTTCATGAGTTTGTTTCATTGGCTTCATGAGTTTGTTTCATTGGCTTCATGAGTTTGTTTCATTGGCTTCATGAGTTTGTTTCATTGGCTTCATGAGTTTGTTTCATTGGCTTCATGAGTTTGTTTCTTTGGCTTCATGAGTTTGATTCATTGGCTTCATAAGTTTGTTTCATTGGCTTCATGAGTTTGTTTCATTGGCTTCATGAGTTTGATTCATTGGCTTCATGAGTTTGTTTCATTGGCTTCATGAGTTTGTTTCTTTGGCTTCATGAGTTTGTTTCATTGGCTTCATAAGTTTGATTCATTGGCTTCACGTTTGTTTCATTGGTTTCATAAGTTTGTTTCATTGGCTTCACGTTTGTTTCTTTGGCTTCATAAGTTTGATTCATTGGCTTCACGTTTGTTTCATTGGCTTCATAAGTTTGTTTCATTGGTTTCATGAGTTTGTTTCTTTGGCTTCATAAGTTTGATTCATTGGCTTCACGTTTGTTTCATTGGCTTCACGTTTGTTTCATTGGTTTCATGAGTTTGTTTCTTTGGCTTCACGTTTGTTTCATTGGCTTCGTTTGTTTCATTGGCTTCATGAGTTTGTTTCATTGGCTTCACGTTTGTTTCATTGGCTTCACGTTTGTTTCTTTGGCTTCACGTTTGTTTCATTGGCTTCACGTTTGTTTCATTGGCTTCATGAGTTTGTTTCTTTGGCTTCATAAGTTTGATTCATTGGCTTCACGTTTGTTTCATTGGCTTCATGAGTTTGTTTCTTTGGCTTCATAAGTTTGTTTCATTGGCTTCATAAGTTTGATTCATTGGCTTCACGTTTGTTTCATTGGTTTCATGAGTTTGTTTCATTGGCTTCATGAGTTTGTTTCTTTGGCTTCATGAGTTTGATTCATTGGCTTCATGAGTTTGTTTCATTGGTTTCATGAGTTTGTTTCATTGGTTTCATGAGTTTGTTTCATTGGCTTCATAAGTTTGTTTCATTGGCTTCATAAGTTTGTTTCTTTGGCTTCACGTTTGTTTCTTTGGCTTCATAAGTTTGATTCATTGGCTTCACGTTTGTTTCATTGGCCTCATGAGTTTGAATTATGCAGGCCATATGTTCATTCATGAAGAGCATTTCTGTATTTAAAAAAAAAATGGTTTCAAAATATCAAAGAATAAGAGAAATTAAAAGAAATAAAACTCAACAATCTTTTCTTGAATAACCCAAGTAATGTCATTTTTATTCATTCAAAAGTTTATCTGCATAAAGAATTAAAAAAAGTTGAGCAGCTACCCTCCATTCCCCCCTTCCCACCAACCCCCACCCCCTTATTTGACTTCCTCCATCGTAATTAATATTATATAACATATATACATATATAATATCACTTCTTAAATTGAAGAGAGGTATATGGATAAGAATCACAGGCACAATGAAAAACATGATGTAGAGCATAGCAATGATAATACGCTGTACATGAGGTATAACATGGTAATAATAATACGTGTAATAATAGTTATAGGTGTTCCAGTGCCCTACTTAAGGCGGATGAACAGCACAGCAGGCTTGGTAAGCTGTGAAAAATATCGATAGTCTGTCTCGTCTGTGTCTGTCTGTATGTGTGTGTGTGTGTGTCTCTCTCTCTCTGTCTAGCCTCTGTCTCTGTCTTTCTCTCTCTCTGTTTCTCTCTACCGCTAATTTTTGTAAACAACAAGATAAAAAAAAGTAATTATGTAAGTATGTGTAGTGTCTCACTGTCTGTATATATTACGCAATACTTACTAAAGTTATTCAGGGCTAATATGTCGCCATAGCAACAATTACCACCACCATACCTCAACTTCATATTGATGCCTGATTGATCCTCCTTTTCATTTTCATTCATACTTTAAAGATAATAATAATTGTATAAAGTATTGCTTTGGCTGTGAAAGGGAAAGGAGCGACTGGAGTAGTCCAGAGACAAGAAGGTGTCGTGGGTTCAAGCCCCATAAACGGTTGAAACATTTTCTTGAGTTTTTTTTTTTTCTCGAATAAAAACTACTTCTCATCCCGATGCAAGTAGGTGGATCGACTCCCAGTCCCATCTGAGACGAACGATGGAAAGAAGGTCCCATGTGTAGATCACAAGAGTCTATGCACGTTAAAGATTCCCTTGGTTGGCTGTTTACTGTTTACAATTTCAATTACGTTTACAGGGCGATCCGGGCAAAATGAAGAAAAAAAAGATCTTGCCAAAACTCCCAAGGTCATAATCACATTAGTTGTGGGTGTACGTCAATCATATTCACATCAAATCAATATTGCTTCGGTGGATGTACGTCAATCATATTCACATCAAATCAATATTGCTTCGGTGGATGTACGTCAATCATATTCACATCAAATCAATATTGCTTCGGTGGATGTACGTCAATCATATTCACATCAAATCAATATTGCTTCGGTGGATGTACGTCAATCATATTCACATCAAATCAATATTGCTTCGGTGGATGTACGTCAATCATATTCACATCAAATCAATATTGCTTCGGTGGATGTACGTCAATCATATTCATATCAAATCAAATCAATATTGCTTCGGTGGATCATAAACATTAGCTGGTGGAGGCGGGTACGCCGGATTCTGCGCCTGTGGACCTCCTCCTACCGGATACGCGGGTGGCGGTGGGTACGCGCTATTGTTGTACCCGTATGGAGTGGGGTATCCGTTTGGCTGGCCATAAGCCGGTGGAGGTGGGTAGGATGGGACCGCCTGGTTGCCATGGTAAGACTGCATGACAGACACCTGGGGCCCTGTGGTGATGTGGTCGTTGTAATCACGGTTGTAGCTGGCTGAACCTGGTGATTAGTACAAAGACAGATATGAACATGAGAAATGGAGAAAGAGAGAGAGGGGGGGGAGGGAGAGAGAGTGAGAGAGAGAGAGTGTGTGTGTGTGTGTGTGTGTGTGTGTGTGTGTGTGTGTGAGAGAGAGAGAGAGAGAGAGAGAGAGAGAGAGAGAGAGAGAGAGAGAGAGAGAGAGAGAGAGAGAGAGAGAGAAGAGAGAGAGAGAGAGAGAGAGAGAGAGAGAGAGAAGATTAGATCAGGCTGTCAAACGTATTAATTACCTTCAAAAACAATAATTGATTGTCAATGTCATTCTTTCAGTCATTACAGTTACAGTAAGTTGAGTAAGAGTGTGGAGAAAACTTCCAACAGAAAGTCAACTCAGCAACAACAGTGACAATAATATTGTTATGACAATCAATTATTGGTTTTGAAGATAATTATAGGTATGACAACCTGATCTAGTTGTTTCTATATTAAGTTTTTAGGTTGATCTAAATAAAGGCAAACAGTTGGTTGTGATTTATAGCTTTAAAGAGAATTTTCGTTTTATTTCTGGCTTTGTATTTCTCTAAAAAAAAGGCATCCATTCCATTATGACAATTACTAATTACCGATTCATGTTAGTTTTCATACTTCTACTTTTAGTGGATGTGTAATTTTAGGTGACAACGCGGGCTACATTCCCTTGAACAGAATAATAGCATTACGATACATCTTGCCATGGACGTGTGACAACTCTTATTCTACTAGTCATCAGTTACAAACTAGTTACCACATTTTGTCAATGTAAAAAAATAGAAATGTCTGGTCACCTGGGTATGACGTCAGCCATAGCAACATCTTTGCGGCTTAGTTTTAAGTCTAGATCTAGATCTAGATCTAGATCTAACTGCTTTATGGCAAACCTTTGAACTGTAAAGAGAATTTTCATTCAAATTCAACCCAACATCACGTCTTTTTCTCTTTCATTTTGGTTGTGTTTTGTTTTGTCGTTGATGACGTTGTTTTGTTCACACTTTCTCTCTCTCTCTCTCTCTCTTTCTCTCTCTCTCTCTCTCTCTCTCTCTCTCTCTCTCTCTCTCTCTTCTCTCTCTCTCTCTCTCTCTCTCTCTCTCTCTCTCTCTCTCTCTCTCTCTCTCTCTCTCTCTCTCTCTCTCTCTCTCTCTCTCTCTCTCTCTCTCTCTCTCTCTCTCTCTCTCTCTCTCTCTCTCTCTCTCTCTCTCTCTCTCTCTCTCTCTCTCTCTCTCTCTCTCTCTCCTCTCTCTCTCTCTCTCTCTCTCTCTCTCTCTCTCTCTCTCCCTCTCTCTCTCTCTCTCTCTCTCTCTCTCTCTCTCTCTCTCTCTCTCTCTCTCTCCTCTCTCTCTCTCTCTCTCTCTCTCTCTCTCTCTCTCTCTCTCTCTCTCTCTCTCTCTCTCTCTCTCTCTCTCTCTCTCTCTCTCTCTCTCTCTCTCTCTCTCTCTCTCTCTCTCTCTCTCTCTCTCTCTCTCTCTCTCTCTCTCTCCCTCTCTCTCTCTCTCTCTCTCTCTCCCTCCCTCTCTCCCTCCCTCTCCTCTCTCCCTCTCTCCCTCTCCCTCCCTCTCTCTCTCTCTCCCTCTCTCCCTCCCTCCTCTCTCTCCCTCCTCTCTCTCTCCCTCTCCCTCCCTCCTCTCCTCCCTCCTCCTCCCTCTCTCTCCCTCCTCCTCTCTCTCCCTCTCTCCCTCCTCCCTCCCTCCTTCCCTCCTCTCTCTCTCCCTCTCCTCCCTCCTCCCTCTCTCTCTCTCTCTCTCTCTCTCTCTCTCTCTCTCTCTCTCTCTCTCTCTCTCTCTCTCTCTCTCTCTCTCTCCTCTCTCTCTCTCTCTCTCTCTCTCTCTCTCTCTCTCCACATCATTCAAGTAAGTTGTAACTTATTTAAAGTGAAAGGGAGACCAAAAGCATACCGGCCGTGGACGAGATCTGTAGACAATGGACATTCCAATAA
The DNA here is from genome assembly GCA_037039925.1 of Doris montereyensis. NCBI lineage: Eukaryota > Metazoa > Mollusca > Gastropoda > Nudibranchia > Dorididae > Doris > Doris montereyensis. The sequence goes on along the minus strand of JAXRKP010000335.1, from coordinate 230,144 downwards.
TTGCAAAAATGCCTGCCATAGTGACGAAGTAGAAAGAGTACCACAGAGTAGATTCTGTGTAACTGGAATCGTAATGGTAAGTGTACACGATATTCCCCACGCCCAGCTGGACAACTGAATGGGGATAAGAAACAAAGGAAAGGCAACCATTACAACAACAACAACAACAACACAAATATAATATTCATATAAAAGATTGAAAGGTAATGCAGTATGATGATATCATGTCATGTCAAGATTCATGGGGGTATCGGTGGTTAAAGGGGGGGTTGATAGTCCATAGACAAGGTGTCGGCCTTTGGGGTTCGCGCTCTGCCAATGGTTGAAAAACAAAATTGTGAGTTTTTTTTTGTAGCAAAATCTACCCCCGTGGTCAAGGTAGGTGGGTTGATACTATACGTAGCCCCATCGGAGTTAGATGATAAAAAGGAGGCCCCGTGTGCACATCACAAAA
>JAXRKP010000335.1:207190-212190 GCA_037039925.1 Doris montereyensis | reverse complement strand
CTATTACTAGTGTGAAATTAAATCTGTTCTGTTCAAGGGGAGTCGATTCTTTCGTTTTTCGTGTGACACTCAACGTTATGAACACCGAGATAAGCTCATATTGTTCATTAAAGGAGTGTGAAGTTATTGATCTCTCTCTCTCTCTCTCTCTCTCTCTCTCTCTCTCTCTCTCTCTCTCTCTCTCTCTCTCTCTCTCTCTCTCTCTCTCTCTCTCTCTCTCTCTCTTTCTCTCTCTCTCTCTCTCTCTCTCTCTCTCTCTCTCTCTCTCTCTCTCTCTCTCTCTCTCTCTCTCTCTCTCTCTCTCTCTCTCTCTCTCTCTCTCTCTCTCTCTCTCTCTCTCTCTCTCTCTCTCTCTCTCTCTCAACAACGAATGTTTCCTATGTGTTTAAAGAAAAAACCCAACAACACCCAAAACATGAATTGACAAGGGGGTGTTTGTTTCTTTGTTTTATTTGATTTACCCGCATCCACAACTATGGTGATCTCGGGGGTTTTGGGTAGGATTTTTCTTATTGTGCCCGGACGGCCATGTAAACAACCAAGGGACCTTTAACGTGCACAGAATATTGTGATCTGCACACGGTACCTCCTTTGTATCGGCCGTTTCCGATGGGACTAGTAGTCGATCCACCTACCTAGACCAAGGTGCTAGAATTTGCTTAAAAAACTCGAGAAAATTTTCAACCGTTGGCAAGGCTTGAACCCACTATGTTTTGGTTGAGAGGCCGACATCTTAACTTTGGACAACCAAATCCCCCTGAAAAGGGGGTAAAAAAAATACATCATGGAGTAAAATCCTTATATGGCAACAATCACATTTTGAATAAAGAATCGCAGGAATTTGTTACACAAACAATCAGTGCGGATGTAAATAATTTTCATTTTAATCTGATTTCAAAAGTTTTGTATAAATAGATCTCGGTTGAGTAAATGTCTTCTCATGGTCAATAATAATAATAGTAAAAAAAGATGAAAAAATAATAATAAAAAAATAGTCATAATAATAATAATAATAATAATAATAATAATAATAATAATAATAATAATAATAATAATAATAATAATAATAATAATAATAATAATAATAATAATAATAATAATGACAATAATAATAATAATAATAATAACAATAATAATAATAATAATAATAATTATAATAATAATAATAATAATAATAATAATAATAATAATAATAATAATAATAATAATAATAATAATAATAATAATAATAATAATAATAATAATAATAATTATAATAATAATAAATGACAATAATAATAATAATAATAATATAATAATAATAATAATAATAATAACAATAATAATAATAATAATAATAATAATAATAATAATAATAATAATAATAATAATAATAATAATAATAATAATAATAATAATAATAATAATAATAATAATAATAATAATAATAATAATAATAATAATAATAATAATAATAAAAATAATAATAATAATAATAATAACAATAATAATAATAATAATAATAATAATAATAACAATAATAATAATAATAATAATAATAATAATAAATAATAATAATAATAATAATAATAACAATAATAATAATAATAATAATAATAATAATAATAATAATAATAATAATAATAATAATAATAATAATAATAATAATAATAAAATAATAATAATAATAACAATAAATAACAATATATAAACAGATGAGATTAAACAAAGACAATCAAATGTCAAATAGTAGCTAGTCAATATCACAATCATAGTTAAAACAATGATGAGAATGGTAAACAGCACATGATATAAATAGGGTAATCAAGGGCCAATTGAAAGTATAAAATCAAAATTTACTAGACCCAACAAGTTTTAAGAAAAAGGTCATGTTTATTTGCCCATTCCTCCATTTAGTACGTATTACATGAAGAGCAAAGCACTTTGTATCTTGTAGAACAACAAGCACAGTTTGAAAAACATGTACAAACCTGATCTATATTGGTTGGGGGAGGGAGGGGGGTAAGTAAATTCCCTTCGAGGCCGTAACGGCCCATATAACCGAAGCTTACCCGGTTTTAATAGCGTGACGCGGAGCAGGTAATAATAATCACTCCCTGGACAGGACGCTAGCCTGACGCAGATATTTACCCATAAGCTAGTGCTTGTATCCATTTGCACTTGGATTGAGAGGGGAAAATGTGTGTTAGGCGTATTTCTCAAAGAAGACAACGTCAGAAATAGCTTTGCTAGATTCGAACCCGGGACGTCATGATCTCAAGTCCAGTAGCCTAACCAATCTTGACCAGTATGGGGATTAAACCCGTCACCTCTGCACACATCGCATCGTCATGAAAAGATAGCGTGCTACCAATCGAGCTAACTACGCTTCTTTGGTCAACAATAGAAGTTAGCTCGGCTGGTAGCATGATTTCTTTCATGACGAGGCGATTGGTGCCCCCGCCGCAGAGGTGGCGGAATCAATCGTAATATAATATATAAAGTTGCGATATTATACGTGCCAGTTGGGGAATCCATGAGTATACTCTCCTTAACCATTGTCTACGGGCGCCCCATTTTACCCTCCTGATGCTACAACTGTCACTGTCAATCGTCAAAGATTGACTGAAATGTAGATTTAACCTCAATGTAGATTGACTGAAATTTAACCCTCAATGTAGATTGACTGAAATTTAACCCTCAATGTAGATTGACTGAAATTTAACCCTCACTGTAGATTGACTGAAATTTAACCCTCAATGTAGATTGACTGAAATTTAACCCTCACTGTAGATTGACTGAAATTTAACCTCAATGTAGATTGACTGAAATTTAATCCTCACTGTAGATTGACTGAAATTTAACCCTCACTGTAGATTGACTGAAATTTAACCCTCAATGTAGATTGACTGAAATTTAATCCTCACCGTAGATTGACTGAAATTTAACCCGACCATGATAATGCGATGTTTTCAGAGTGAATGAAGATGAATTAAGCAAGATAAAAGATGGGTGAAAGAGTGAAAGGAAAGAAGTAGGACCTGCCAGTAGTGCCCCACCAACCGCCCACCCCACTGTAACTGATAGTATAACACCATCACAAGTGCGCGTTGAGTTGAGTTGTTGAATAAATATACATCTTCAAAGAAAGCTACAGCAGTGATAAGGGCAAAGAAAGGCACTCTCTCTCATGAAACACAATTAGATGGAAATACGTTTCAGTTGCACGAGCAGCTTTGTATGTAGAATTGAGCAACGAATATTTCAGGCTCATTCTTTCGGTACAAAGCAAACAAAACAAATTAAATTTAAATTTGAAGACAACATTCGGGGACACTGAGTTTTCAATTATGAATATATAATCGTTTTGAAATCAAAGCTCGATTAACCGAATCAAAATTTAAGATTTTGTTTTTAGAGTTTCAGGAATTGAATGTTATACAAAAGAATACAAAAAGAGCAGTAATAAAGTTATTTATTGAAGTTCAGAATCAAAGCAACTATCCATTTCTCCTTTCATCGTAGAAATAATGACTGTTTTTTCAATGACATGTTACCTGAAACTCAGTGCACTTGTGGCTTAAAACTGGTCTGTCGCGGTAAGTTACGTTTCTCATAGACCTAGTTATGTGTTCGACAAGATTGGTCCTGGAAAAAACTCCCACCCAAACAAAGAATCTCATAAAACCCCTTTATCATAAATATTACATATTATTATTATCATTATAAATAGAAATGAAAGAAAAAAATACCTTAGTTTATCTGGTGGTGTGTTTTAATATAGGAATTATCTTTTATTATGCTTGCTACATGTATCTCAGATGATTAATGCTTGTTTTATGTGCTATTAAAATGTCAGAAGCTGTTCAATTATTGCATAGAATAATATATGTCAAATTTACTCCATGATTCATGCATCCATTTCTTGATTACACTTGCAAATGTTGTTAACAATATCACAATTAACGAAGTAATTAAATATAAAATAGCCCATGAAAACAATTACAAAAAAGAATGAACAAAACCCACTATTAGCCCTTCCCCATCGAGACACAAGATATCAATTGCCACCCTCCCCCCCCCAACACCACTTCCTTCCACCCTTCACGTTTAGCAACTCGTTGCCCCGCTTGGGAAAGAAAACAACTCAAAGCAACCTCATTTCGCCAGATACATAACGAAACCCCCAAAAGCAAAACCCAAACTGATATATAAAATAAAAACCCAAACTGATATATCAAATAAAACCCAAACTGATATATAAAATAAAAACCCAATAACAAAACCCCCAAAGCAAAACCCAAACTGATATATATATATAACAAAAAAACCAATAACGAAACTCCCTAAAAGCAAAAACCCAAACTGATATATAAAATAAAACCGAATAACATATGGGTTCGTGGCAGCTTTCACTGCGATTCCGTAGGGGGAAGGCTGGCTGTAGGAGGAGGGGGCTGTTCATATGGCTGTTGGGTGGTGTTGTATAGAACATATTCTATGGAAGAATCTGGCTGTTGGGCGGTGCTGTTTGGAACATATTCTATGGATGAATCTGGTTGTTGGGCGGTGCTGTATGGAACATATTCTATGGAGGAATCTGGCTGTTGGGCGGTGCTCTATGGAACATATTCTATGGATGAATCTGGCTGTTGGGGTGCTGTATGGAACATATTCTATGAAGGAATCTGGCTGTTAAGCGGTGCTGTATGGAACATATTCTATTGAGGAATCTGGCTGTTGGGCGGTGCTGTATGGAACATATTCTATGAAGGAATTGGCTGTTGGGAGGTGCTGTATGGAACATATTCTATGGAGGAATTTGGCTGTTGGGCAGTGGTGTTTGGAACATATTCTATGGAGGAATTGGCTGTTGGGCGCTGTATGGAACATATTCTATTGAGTAGAATCTGGCTGTTGGGCGGTGCTGTTGGAACATATTCTATGAAGGAATCTGGCTGTTGGGCGGTGCTGTATGGAACATATTCTATTGAGTGAATCTGGCTGTTGGGCGGTGCTGT
>JAXRKP010000335.1:195000-197500 GCA_037039925.1 Doris montereyensis | reverse complement strand
CCCAAACTGATTGGAGTTTTTTTAATGGAGATTATGTTCTCGATCTTTTGTAGATGAGATGTGTAGATAAGAATCGTCATGATATCAAGATCCATGCTACTCACCGGGTGGATTTGTATATTCAAAACACGTTTCATGCCCACTAATCTTCACACAGGAAAGAAACAAGCCGTAGTGTCCCTCAACAAAGGAATGGTCTTCCCTTGCCCAGGCTACATTCCTGATGGCCACAATGGCGATGATGGAAGCGATGACCAAAATGACCATGCCAATGTGCAGTCCAGAGGCTATTCCCGCGGTTGTCTTCTAGTGGTGGCTTTTGGCTAAGAGTGAGTACTAAGTGAGGAGGGGTGACTGAAATAAAAAAAAAAGATTCCACAAGCCTCGTTTTGATATTATTATGATGATTATTATATTCGTGAGAGTATGTGTGTATGCGTGTGTATGTGTGTGTGTGTGTGTGTGGTGGGGGGGGGTGACAGAGGAGCTATTTATGGTTCAAACGTCAAACTCGGAAAGCAAAAAGGATCCACTTCTTAAGACTTTTGGTTGAGTGTCCGACATCTTGCCTCTGGACTATCGTCCCCCTTTAAAAATGAAATGAAGCATGATGACATATATTCGGATTTTTCTATTTTAGAAACCGACAGCAGAAAAATAAACCAGAGACTTCTTATATTATTGAACTTGACATGCCGTGTCTGATGATATTCTGATCGCCTTGGAAATATTATTTATTGTTACATCGAAACTGTGTTGTAACTGTCAATGCTTTTAAAGAGAGACAAGGAGAAATATTCGAGAATGATAAAAGGACAATGTCTCATTATGGTATCAGGAGGATGATAAGGCACATTTTGACCTATAATATATTGGGCTATCAGACCGAGGGAAATGCTCCGACTTACGAAATAGTCCGATGTGGGTCAAAATTTGTATTTTAACACCCCTTCCAGCCCTTTCCCCATTGCTTTCCTATGTTAAACACAAGAGGTAAAAAATATCCACATCGTGGTGACGTCACCTTTCCTCATTTGCATAGTTCTTGGCATTGAAAGTCAAATGAGTTCATGGAACTTCATCTATCCCGATCAATAATACTGTCTCTAGATCGAAACTATATGTAGATCTAGATCTAGATTGTAGATTGTACATCGTAGTACTAGAAGCTAGCTCAAAATTTCTAGATCTATATCTACATCATGAGGGAGTTTAATCATAATCAGATTTATTATTTGAATCATAATTCATTAGCTCTTTGACCTATCTAAATATCTAGAATATAGATCTAGATTTAGACAATGGCGTATTGATTCTGATCTACTTGTTTACCGTTTTGATAGTTGTTATGCACTACAAAAAGTTAGATTTGGATGTGTCTTCCAATTTCTTCATATGTATGGGTTTGTTTTGTTTTCATACCTAGTTTAAAAGTATTTAGGTGTTTTAATGCAAAATCAACTTCATACTACTAGTTTAGAAAGACTCAAAATTTGGGGTTACAATATAATTTTAGTTTTATATACAGCTAAAAAAATAACCGTTGCTATGAATATTTAGGAGATTTCCAAGAATATTTTCTCTTTAACACTAGCTCGTGGGGTATAATCAATTATTTTCAATATTTTGAATACAAGACTCTAATAATACATTTTAACTTAATATTTTCGCGCATTACAATATAATTTGCTTATGATCAATTATTTTCCTTACTGTGTCCGTGTTTTTGAATCTTTCACAAATTATGCTCTATTCAAATCGCGACAAATAGTTTTAAAATTGATTTGCAAAAACATATGAAATCTACTACAAAACATAAATTTACATCTTATTTCATGTTGCTATGAATATTTAAGGAGATTTCCAAGCAATCTCCTATTATGTGTTTTTTGTCTCGTTTAAATCAACATAGCATCGAATGTGTTAGCATTGTGCTGTACGTTGATTGCAAAAGCAAGATCACATAAACAGACCCTTTGTTTTTGAGTCAGCGGTCTATGACGGCAAAGTAAAAAAGGAATCAATATTGCTTGTCACAGTCTAATACATACCGATGGGGAGATTTATCAGCGAGAGAGACACCCAAATACACGCGATGCCGTGTGCTGCTGAGCTGCTGCTCAGCTGCTGCTGATACATTGCTGCTGCTGCTGCTGCTGCTGAAACCTGGTCAAACTTGCTTGCTGCTGCTGCTGCTGCTGCTGCTGCGCTGCTGCTGCTGGCTGCTGCTGCTGCTGCTGCTGCTGCTGCTGCTGCTGCTGCTGCTGCTGCTGCTGCTGCTGCTGCTGCGTATGATCAATTATTTTGCTCCTTACTGTGTCCGTGTTTTTGAATCTGCTGCTGCTGCAAACATAAATCTGCTTTGCTTTTACTATTTACTGCTGCTGCAAATGCTGCTTTGACTGTTGCTGCTGCTGCGCTGCTGCTGCTGCTGCTGCTGCTGCTGCTGCTGCTGCTGCTGCTGCTGCTGCTGCTGCTGCTGCTGCTGCCGCTGCTGGAG
>JAXRKP010000335.1:180000-190000 GCA_037039925.1 Doris montereyensis | reverse complement strand
TGTTGTGGAAATCCTCTCCCCGAAAGAATTCACCCATTCTCTGGCCTGTTCCGCAACCTCAGTGATTAAAACTAAGGAATCGCCGATGTTGCTGGTCGAGCTTCCATACTCACCAAACGAGCAGGAAGAGTTGCGCTCACCTGTGGCGCCTCCATCGCACATGAGTAACTCATATACAAAAAACACCACACACTACAAAACGTGGCCGTGTTGTTTAAGCCCCTAACAATAAATATATTTGTCAGCAGAAAGGAAAAAGGGTAGCGCAGCGGTCACTATTGATTGATTGATGTAATGTTCCCACATCCACAACTACGGTGATCTCCGGGTTTTTGGTAGGATTTGTTATTTTGCCCGGACTGCCCTGTAAACAGTCAAGGGATCTATTACGTGCATAGAGTGTTGTTATCTGCACACGGGACCTCGTTTTTATCGTCCGTCTCCGATGGGACTAGGTGTCGATCCACCTACCTGGACCAGGGGTTTAGATACTGCTCGAAAAAAACAACTCGAGGGAATTTTGAACCGTTGGTGGGGATTGAACCCACCACCTTTTCGTTGAGAGGCCGACACCTTGCCTCTGGACCACCGAGTAGCCTCAGAGGCCACACCACACACATAATACATGACACGTTACCAAACGCTCACTAGACAAGAATAAGCTACTAGAGTATAGTATATCTTTACTTGTATGATACGTGTTAATAATGTCAACAGCTCACAAAACATTTAGACACACTAGTCTGATGCATCCCGATTCGAAGTTCAAGTTCACAAAACAGACACATTTTAGTTTACAGTAGCTAGTTACCTTTAAAATCAAACGAACATGCTTTGTATCATTTACAGCAAGGCTCATTTTCCCATTTAGTTGCATTGGCGATTACAATTCAAATGATTTTCATTGGCATTAACTTTTTGTTTAAATTAGAGGCTTGGGAAAAGACAATTAAGAAATTATTCTAATTTCATTTAACCAAGGTCATGTTGTGATATTATATTATACCTTTTAGTACAGCCACGATAATAGGTACCCACTTCCCCTTCTTGATACTACAATAGCATCATGTCCATGTTGCCTATTTTATATTAAACTTTAAATCCAATTGCATCCTTGAACTAGAACTAATCGTTTCAGTTAGGCTTTTCGTACTAACCGTCTGACAACATCTTTCTCTACCAAAAGCTGGGTGCTCATTACCACATGAGTCAAGTTAGAAAAGCACAGTCCTAAGTACAACGTTGTGAATTAAAAAAACAACCCACCTGTGCCAGTCGTGGGGCCAGTGTCGTCGTGGATACCAGCTCACAGCTCTACGGGTCAGCTACAACCCCTCGTAATAATTTGAATCAGACGTTGCTTCTTGAAAGACAGGTCATTAATTTTCAACGTAGATCTAATATATCGGAAGCATTTAGCATGTGTTGGTACTTTTACCTGGCAGCATCACTTCAACGTCATGCTTAGTAGCGTCCATGTGGTGTGCACTTAAACAGAAACATTCCAGACACCAGCCAGTGCGTATAAAACTGCGCATTACCCCACACATGCGTAACTGATCTAGATTGGTATTATTGGAGGTTGCGCCCGTTCTTAGACCTCGTTCTCGGTGTGTAGCTGTTAAATACAAATTGAAGTTTAGGGCTAGCAGCTCATCCGGTAAGAAAACCGCATGTCATGACCAAATAATGTTTCAAACAACGATGATTTCCATTCGCACAACCAAACAATGTTTCAAACAACGATGATTTCCATTCGCAAAACCAAACACTGTTTCAAACAATGATGATCTCCATTCACAAAACCAAACAATGTTTTAAACAATGATGATCTCCTTTAACAAAACACAATACTATTTTTAAACAATGATGATCTCCTTTAACAAAACAATGTTTCAAACAATGTTTTAAACAATGATGATCTTCCTTTAACAAAACTGTTTCAAACAATGTTTCCATTTAAAAACAATGATGATGATCCTTTTACAAAACCAAACAATGTTTCAAACAATGATGATTCCTTTTACAAAACCAAACACTGTTTCAAACAATGATGATTCCATTTACAAAACCAAACACTGTTTCAAACAATGATGATCTCCTTTCACAAAACCAAACACTGTTTCAAACAATGATGATTCCATTTACAAAACCAAACACTGTTTCAAACAATGATGATTCCATTTACAAAACCAAAAACTGTTTCAAACAATGATGATCTCCTTTCGCAATACTCAAAAAAAAAAGAGAGACGGGACACGCCTGTCTAAGCAGGTGCTATTATTATGTTTGTGTGTTGGTATGCTATGTTATAATGTTATTACATTCCATTAGTAGTGTCAAAGAAGAACCCCCCCCCCGGGTCGGTGATATTTCAATAGCCGGCCTTCTGCTGAACTCTTGACCCGTACCACTAGCCTGCTTACTTTGAAACTGAGTTAAATCTGAAGCTAGATATATACTAGAATTCTAAGTATAGATATTAGTACCAGTTAGATTTTGAGACCTAGAAAGATACAGATTTGCAGACAGATAGCATGATCAAACAATGCCAACTGTGCTATCCTCTCAAGGTTACTCAATCGGACGTAGAGTGCTGCATGCACTGTGACCGACGCGGGTTCGAAATAAGCGGCAAACTGTGTAAACTCCCCATCGATTAGAACTGTCTGTCTGGTATTGATTATTACCATGCTTCCACTAGATCTAAGTCGACCAAGGTAAAAGAACAAGTTTTCCCATAATCTTGGCCATGAATAAGCTGGCCTGGGACTATTGGTTTCTTTGGGTATTTTACTTCCATTAGGGGGGGAGGGGGGGAGTCCAGGGATAAGGTAGTGGGTTCAAGCCCCGCCAACGATTGACATATTTTCTCGATTTCTTTCGAGCAAAATCTACCCCCCTCCACCTGGTTCCGTAACTTGATCGACACCTAGTTCCATCGGAGGCGGACGATAAAAAGGAGGTCTCGTGTGCCGATCACAACACTCTGTGCACATTAAAGACCCATTGGCTGTTTTACAGGGCATTCCGGGTAAAATTTGAAAAAAGATCCTCATCGAAAGCTCCGAGATCACCTTAGTTGTGGATGTGGGTAAATCAAATCAAAATGTGTCTTCGTCGAGGGAGCAGCATTATGAAAGATGACCATGACCTTCACAAGTAAATTGGTATCCTTCCAAAACAGAAACATATGTGAAGGGATGTTGGCATCTTCTGGCCTGAAATTGTCTCCAAGAAATAACTCCATAGAAAACGAACCGCATCAGAATCAGTCACTATAATACGTTATGAAGGTAATGACAGCATGCTACCAACTGAGCTAACTACGCTAACGTGGCTCGGTTGGTAGCACGTTTTCATTTCATGGCAAGGCGATGGGTGCCAACGCAGAGGTCGCGGGTTCGATCCCCATGGTGGCCATGATTTTTTTATGTCTATTCCTTGTGTTTGTCTCGTCTTTGTTGCTATGGGGCTTTCATACTATCTAATGTCATGACCTTCACTTCCGACATGCCCCTTGCCTCACTGTTTGTCTTTATAATTCGTTGTACGAAATGCAAAGATGGCAATAGATTGATTATGTTATCCATATGCCTTCAGGCGCATCTAGGAAGGTGGCATTAATCTATACCCTGGGTGGGAATAGAAGAAGATGCCGATCTGGAGATTCAAGCAGAAGACTTTTGATTTGATGTACCCACATCCACAACTAAGGTGATCTCGGGGGTTTTGGTAGGATTTTTAATTTTACCGTATCGTCCGTCTCCGATGGGACTAGGTGTCAATCCACCTACCTGGCCGAGGGGGTTAGATTTTCCTCGAAAAAAATCGATAACAGTTTTGTGAACACTTGGCGGGGCTTGAACCCACCACCTTTTGGTTGAGAGGCCGACACCTTGCGTCTGGACTACTGGGTTCCAGATCTTGAAAGTCAAGGAAGTCAAGGAAGAGAAATTACATGAAATGATTAAGAAGGAATGGTCTTAAACGGGGAAAATTGGCGAACACTGGCGAGATCCACTGTGTCCAGACACGAGTAGGATCCAACGTAAACGTAACGAGGTTAAGGTTTGAATCAGTTATAAACAACTTTGAGTGACGTAGCCACCAATAAACATAGACCAAACACGTGACGTTTCGGATATAACCCTTTGTCAGACAACAAACGAGGAATATCTACACACTAACAGGCATCACATAGTATGATGCCAAAAGGAGGAAAAAACAGTAAGGAGGAAGAAAGAGGACATTACTTATTTTGTTTTTATCTTTGTTGGTGTAATTATTGGTGGAGTTGTCACTTAATGTCGTCGGTCACTTTGACTCCACTCATCAGTGGCTCCTTTGTGTTATATGAGATAAAGTTTTTGTATTTATACCGTCACTCACTTACTTCATGTAATTTCTATGGACAGTCTCCAGTCCGTTGACGTCCACTCATGCGTGTCTCACACCCTGGTAAATAATGTCATATTGACTTAGTTTTGTTCAGTCTGTGATGTCGTCCTTCAATGTAATGGAACTATTTTCACAACCCCACCTCAACTTCTTCGAAGGAATAGCAGAAAAAACCCCATTTAAGCATTAGAGTTTATAATATTTATTAGCAACTTGAATTCTCGGACTGACCTTTCTGTGCTATGTTCCGTCCCCGCTGCTCACCAAGGCAATTCTACAAGATAAGGTGGCGTCCACGGCCTAGGCTCTGTGCTGTATTTTGTCCCCGCTTCCCACCAAGGCAATTCTACAAGATAAGGTGGCGTCCGTGGTCTAGGGGTTAGGTTGCCAGACTTAAGATCATGAAGTCTCGGTTTCGAATGGGAACAATATCAAATCCAATTGAAATTGCATCTTCCCCATTTGTCTTAAGTGTAAATGGGTACCATCAACAGCAGAGGACTATAAACGTGCGACAGGCTAGAGTTATCTCAAGGGGGGGGTCATTATCACCTGTTGTACTTCACCATATAGAAACCGGGATACACTTAGACGTTACGGGCCGTAATGGCCTTGAAGGAAGTTTAATATTCTAGCTGCCCAGCCAATGACTTTTGTTTGTAGAATCGCTATTGGGTCAAATTTTATATTGCTTCATAATGATATATACCAAAATTGGGGGCAATTGGATAATTAATGCAAGAAAAGTAAATCGCAAATCATTGTCAAAATATAACATTTAGAGAAAATTGCATTTGAAATTATTGTTTCTGTTATTCAAATATTGTGTCGCATATAAACCTTTAAAAAATATAGTATAATAATACTTTGAAGCGTCATGAAATGATTAAATCTTCGAGCCACTGTTTGTCGACCTGTTTCAACTGCCCCGACTCCCTTCATCTCATGTAGGATGACACTTTCTTTATAACAGATGCGGGGAATTGGTAGTTTTCGGTGGATCTAATGCAATATTCAAGATAATTCGTCAGAAGTAGATGTCTTGGATAGATCACTTTAAGATAATTAAAATGGGTATCAACTTGTTATAGTTTACGCAAAATGTCTGGCTTTTCTGGTACAACAGATGTGTCGAGGGTTACGCATGTCTCGTTTCTAAAAACAATCCGTATAAAATGAACGAATCGACACTGAGCTGCTTGTATGATATAAAGGTGAAGGGAATTAACTCACGAATCCATCCACTAGTTCAATGAAGTAGATTTGTCCAAATTTTGGTACAATGCTTTCTCAGGGCCCGTCTACCCCCTCCCCTTTTTAAAGAAGAAATACAATTGAATATGAAGGTAGAACAGAGACAGTTACAAAGACAGAAAAGTTTCAGGCAAAACCGCCCTTCCTCAGTCGCACAGTAACGACACAAGAATGTCTCTTTCCAATAACGTTCTTTCTAAAGTTTCCCCTTCAAATGATTATTAACATAATCCTAATAATACGTCCAGAGATGCCAATAAACTACGACAAGAATAAAAAGTCAATATTTCAGGTCAGGTCAAGGTCGTTGATGTACACGAACTCTTCTCACAGCTGGAAGCAAACTGTCACAGTCCAGTCACAGTGGGTGAGCTGTGTGCCTAGGCAATTGATTTTGTTGATGTACACGAACTCTTCTCACAGCTGGAAGCAACTGTCACAGTCCAGTCACAGTGGGTGAGCTGTGTGCCTAGGCTATTGATTTTGTTGATGTACACGAACTCTTCTCACAGCTGGAAGCAAACTGTCACAGTCCAGTCACATCGGGTGAGCTGTGTGCCTAGGCTATTACTTTTGTTGATGTACACGAACTCTTCTCACAGCTGGAAACAAACTGTCACAGTCCAGTCACAGTGGGTGAGCTGTGTGCCTAGGCTATTACTTTTGTTGATGTTCACGAACTCTTCTCACACCTGGAAGCAAACTGTCACAGTCCAGTCACAGTGGGTGAGCTGTGTGCCTAGGCTATTGATTTTGGCTTGAACAGTCTACGTCCACTAGGAGTTGAATGTGTAGTTGATTTAATTTTACCAATATCAACAGCTAAGATGATGTCGGTTCTTTTTTTTTGGTAGGGAGTTTAGTTTTGCCCCAACTGCCCTGTAAACGGCTAAAGGGATCTTTAACGTGATCAGGGTGTTGATCTCCATATCGTGCCTCCCTTTTATTGCCTCCAATGGAATTAGGTGTCGATCCACCTACCTGGACCAGGGAAGGCGGGGGGTGGGGAGTTATTTTTGCTCGAGAAAACTCGAGAAAAGTTTTGAACCGTTGTTGGTGCTCAAACCCACCACCTTTTGGATGAGAAGCCAACACCTTGCCTCTGAACTACCGAGTTTAATTACATGAGTTTCAACAGAAGAGCTGACAATATTTTATCCGTTAAGCAAAAGCGAAGTTCAAACAGCAGTGCTGAATATATTTTATCCGTTAAGCAAAAGCAAAGTTGAAACAGCAGTGCTGACATTATTTTATCCGTTAAGCAAAAGCGAAGTTGAAACAGCACTGCTGACATTATATTATCCGTTAAGCAAAAGCAAAAACAGCAGTGCTGACAGTATTTTATCGGTTAAGCAAAAGCAAAGTTGAAACAGCAGTGCTGACAGTGCAAAAGCAAAGTTAAAGACAGTATTTTATCCGTTAAGCAAAAGCGCAGCCTGAATTCTACTGAAATCTTTTGGTCTGTATGCACCCTGAAAGTTGACATGTTGAGTTGCTGTGAACTATGGGAAGGACAGACAATAAACAATGAACCTGATTGGTTATTTTAGTGTTAGATAGTATATTATAAGCAAATTACTTCTAAATTGTGTTCCAGGAACGAAATTCAGGTATTACTTTGGATAATATTATTATGGAAAGATGCGTGAATTATGAAATCATTAAGGATTTTTTTTAGAAACGATATGAGGTGTTGTAGGTGAACCGTAGTGTTGTGAGTTTCAAACCGTAGTGTAATCACGACGACACTGGTTCAAACCGTAGTGTTGTGAATTTGTAATCACGACGACACTGGTTCAAACCGTAGTGTTGTGAATTTGTAATCACGACGACACTGGTTCAAACCGTAGTGTTGTGAATTTGTAATCACGACGACACTGGTTCAAACCGTAGTGTTGTGAATTTGTAATCACAACGACACTGGTTCAAACCGTAGTGTTGTGAATTTGTAATCACGACGACACTGGTTCAAACCGTAGTGCTGTGAATTTGTAATCACGACGACACTGGTTCAAACCGTAGTGTTGTGAATTTGTAATCACGACGACACTGGTTCAAACCGTAGTGTTGTGAATTTGTAATCACAACGACAAACTGGTTCAAACCAACGACACTAGTGTTGTGAATTTGTAATCACGACGACACTGGTTCAAACCGTAGTGTTGTGAATTTGTAATCACGACGACACTGATTCAAACCGTAGTGTTGTGAATTTGTAATCACGACGACACTGGTTCAAACCGTAGTGTTGTGAGTTTGTAATCACGACGACACTGGTTCAAACCCCATGGTTGGCACAGGACTATAAATCCATTCAAAAAGTCTTTTATTTTAACCGTGGAAATTATGGAAACTAAGACGAGAGGGGGTGGGTTGTTTTCCCTTGAACATAAAATAACTAAAAATGTTTCCACGTCGACAGAAAGACAAAACAAAACGCAAAACCAAACACAACATTGTGTTGATGGAATACCAAATTGACATTGATCAAGATGTGCAAGGGACTAAGGTAACTCGAATGTTTTAAAATCTCCAACAGACCACAACCATGAACCAAAAGATGGACAATGAAATAGAATGGCATGTAAAATGAGAACCTCAGTGATAAAGATAAACATAAAGATATAGATAAAGATGAATATGAGAATGGGAAAGAGAAAGAGAAAGAAAAGAGAAAGAGAAAGAGAAAGAGAAAGATGGATTTATAGTCCATATCCCTGCCCATTACTTATATCCACAGCAGGTCATTTCATTCAAACTTCTTCTCAACTCCCGGGGGAGCATACAGTACATAAGCCTGCTAGGCATTTCGTACCAATACTCTCACAAGATACATTTCTACCTGTAGCTGGGTACACATTCACACATGGATGTTGTGAAAAAAACCCACCTGTGCCAGTCGTGAGGCTTGAACCAGTGTTGTCGTGATTACCAGCTCACCACACTGCGGTTCAGCTATAACGACACCCCATGAAGAGGAAGGCTGGAGAATATTTGAGTGAACCAGCAAGCAAAATCATTAGCGAAGAGGTAGGAGCGTGTAGTGACCTTTCTTACATAGATCTACGTATAGAAGCATGTACAACGAACATTTTATTTTGACGGTCCGAAGCTAGTAAATCGCAGAAGGTGGATGTTTTCAAAGTTATATATTATGTAATCTCATGTAAGTGTCGAGTTAATGTAAGAATCGAGTAACTCGGAATGTTACAATCACACGACCGTCACCCGACCATGAACAGGGGAGATAAACAATAAATTTAAAACATTTAGAGCTGTCACAGTTGTACTGGTTGTATCCCCTTGTTTATTTTACGTTTGTGCCCTTACTTTTTGTTCTCGATTTTGTCCTTGTTCTTGCTTTTGCTTTCGTTCTTGTAATCATTGTCGTTGTTCTTTTCGTTGTTGTAGTTGTTGTTGTTCTCTTCTTCTTCTTCTTCTTCTTCTTCTTCTTCTTCTTCTTCTTCTTCTTCTTCTTCTTCTTCTTCTTCTTCTTCTTCTTCTTCTTCTTCTTCTTCTTCTTCTTCTTCTTCTTCTTCTTCTTCTTCTTCTTCTTCTTCTTCTTCTTCTTCTTCTTCTTCTTCTTCTTCTTCTTCTTCTTCTTCTTCTTTCTTCTTCTTCTTCTTCTTCTTCTTCTTCTTCTTCTTCTTCTTCTTCTTCTTCTTCTTCTTCTTCTTCTTCTTCTTCTTCTTCTTCTTCTTCTTCTTCTTCTTCTTCTTCTTCTTCTTCTTCTTCTTCTTCTTCTTCTTCTTCTTCTTCTTCTTCTTCTTCTTCTTCTTCTTCTTCTTCTTCTTCTTCTTCTTCTTCTTCTTCTTCTGTTCTTCGTCTTCTTATACTTCTGGATTATGATCATGATGATCATCATTACCAACATTCTCATCTTCACCATAATCATCATCATCATGGTCCTCATCATCTTCCTAATCCTAACCATCCTCATCATATATCAGCTACTTTTTATCTTGCTGTTTCCTCTTAATTCACACTTAAGTCACTACACATGTTGGAGATAGGTAATACCATTCAAATAAACAAACAAACAAACAAATAAACAACCAAACTTATCATCTTTCCTCCACGTTTCAGAGCCATACAGGAGAATTGAATATTATGCTCGCGTTGAAAATCCCCGTTTAGTTTGAATGCTGTAAGTGTAGACGTTTGTACACATCAGGGAGGCATTTGAGACTTCACCATTTAAAATAAGATGAGACAAAGAGACCAGAAATGACATTGTAATATATTATAATGACTACATACATATATTGACATAATATGATATAATTCATACTCACTCTTTCTCTCTCTCTTTCTCTCTCTCTCTCTCTCTCTCTCTCTCTCTCTC
>JAXRKP010000335.1:167500-175000 GCA_037039925.1 Doris montereyensis | reverse complement strand
ATTATTATTATTATTATTATTATTATCATTATTATTATTATTATTATCATTATTATTATTATTATTATTATTATTATTATTATTATTATTATTATTATTATTATTATTATTAAAATTGGATTTCAATATTTCCAAGTGTGAAGTCATGTATGTTGGTAAAATAACAAATCCTATGAATTATCAGAGGAGAGGAGAGGGGCGGAGAGTAAAGGAAAGGAGAGAAGAAAAATGAAAGGTGAGTGGTTAGAGGAGAGGAGAGGAGAAAAAAGGAGAGGAGAGTGAGAGTGAGAGGGAAAGGAGATTAAAGGAGAGGAGAGCAAATGAGAGGAGATGAGAGGAGAGGAGAGGAGAGGAGAGGAGATGAGATAAGACGAGAAGAGAGGAAAGGAGAGGAGGGAAAGGAGATAAGAGGAGAGAAGAGGAAAGAAGAGGAGATGAAATGAGAGGAGGTGAAAGGAAAGGAGAGAAGAGGAGAAGAGATGAGATGAGAAGAGAGGAGAGAAGATGAGAGAAGAAGAGAGAAGAGGAGAGGAGAGGAGAGTTGAAGGAGAAGAGAGAAGAGGTGAGGAGAAAGGGGAGATGAGATGAAATGAGATGAAAGGAGAGGAGAGGGGAGGAGAGGGGGAGGATATGAGATGATTAGTAGAGGATAGAAGAGAGAAAGAAAAGAAAAAGAGAGGAGAGGAGGAGGAGGAGGAGAGGAGAAGGAATGGGGAGAAGAGGAGAGGAGAGAAAAGGAGAGGAGACGAGATGAGAGGAGAGGAGAGGAGAAGTGAAGGGAAGAGAGGAGATGAGAGGAGAAGGAAGAAGAGAGAAGTGTAGAGATGAGAAGAAGAGAGGAAAGGAGAGAGGAGGAGGCAAGAGAAGAGGAAATGAAAGGAGATGAGATGAGATGAGTGGGGATGAAAGGAGAGAAGGGAAGAGCAGAGCAGAGTAGAATACAGGAGTGGATAAAAGAAACTTTTTGTAGTGTATAGAACGTAATCAGATTGTGACAAGCCTGATTGATTATTGGTAATGTCATGATGAAGATAAGCTGATGAGTATGTCAACAGTAACTAGTCATATTGGTGTTTCTGTTCCATAATGTCATGTTTTCCCCTTTTTAGATTCATCGACCAATTCGTTATATACAGGAAAACTCTTGCTCGTTGTTTTGTTGTTGTTTTTTTCAACAGGAGGTAATCCATTCATAAAAAACTCATAAACGGCAATAATAAGTAACAACTCCACCAAAAGAAACAGAACAACAAAAAACGTGACGTTTCGAATATAACCCATCAACTGCGATGGCCATGAGGTTAATTAATAAAGAAGAAATAGCAATCATAGGAAACTCAGACATTACAAAAGAATGAAACAAAAATCGAATCTGTCAGCACCGCATGGTGACCACACGAATTTTGTTTGGAGATTTGTTTACGTCGTACATATTGTCCTTTACAAGCCACGTTTCCTCTGAGACTACACTGCCCATTGTGTTACATCGACTGTGTCACGCTCTCTGTCTCTGTCTGTCTCTCTTCTCTCTCTCTCTCTCTCTCTCTCTCTCTCTCTCTCTCTCTGTCTCTCTCTCTCTCTCTCTCTCTCTCTCTCTCTCTCTCTCTCTCTCTCTCTCTCTGTCTCTCTCTTTGTCTCTGTCTATGTCTTTGTCTCTGTCTCTCTCTCTCTCTCTCTCTCTCTCTCTCTCTCTCTCTCTCTCTCTCTCTCTCTCTCTCTCTCTCTCTCTCTCTCTCTCTCTCTCTCTCTCTCTCTGTCTCTGTCTGTCTGTCTGTCTGTCTGTCTGTCTCTCTCTCTCTCTCTGTCTCTCTCTCTCTCTCTTATCTCTCTGTCTGTCTCTCTCTGTCTCTGTCTCTCTCTCTGTCTCTGTCTCTGTCTCTGTCTCTGTCTCTGTCTCTGTCTCTGTCTCTGTCTCTGTCTCTCTCTCTCTCTCTCTCTCTCTCTCTCTCTCTCTGTCTCTCTCTCTCTCTCTCTCTCTCTCTCTCTCTCTGTCTCTCTCTGTCTCTGTTCTCTCTGTCTCTGTCTCTGTCTGTCTGTCTGTCTGTCTGTCTGTCTGTCTCTCTCTCTCTCTCTCTCTCTCTCTCTGTGTCTGTCTCTGTCTGTCTCTGTCTGTCTGTCTGTCTGTCTGTCTGTCTGTCTGTTTGTCTGTCTGTCTGTCTCTCTGTCTCTCTCTCTCTCTCTCTCTCTCTCTCTCTCTCTCTCTCTCTCTCTCTCTCTCTCTCTCTCTCTATCTCTCTCTCTCTCTTTCAGTGTCTTCCAGTCTCATCAGGAGATCTGCTATTTTTGGTCTTTTCAACTTTAAATGCATGTAGGAGACGCCCGGCTGGAACATGATGGATGAATGCTCAACTTCCGGTTCCGTTAAGGTGGCTCTTCACTCTGGCGGATGCTGAACGCATGCGCAGAACCAGTGAACAAGCTTAGCCTTTTAGCCTGACAGCTGATGGGAAGGTCGCTGAATGTTTAATGTGCGGCACAGTAATGATAGCTACAATCTCCCCGGCCAGTCCTCAGACCATCCCTGAAACATTGCCTTGTTTGTGTTGTTTATATATATATATATATATATATATATATATATATATATATATATATATATATATATATATATATATATATATATATATATATATATATATATGCCTCTGAAAAGAGGAAGACCAAATCTGTTAAAATCTAGATGTTACTTTAAGGCTAGAAAGAGTTCGTAGATGTGACTAGAAGCTGTGTATTTACTTGTAGTCTTACATTATTTACGAACAGACCATGACCTTTCCAGTACAAAAAAAGTATTTTAGCTGAATTTGAATTTGAATCGGAGACTGTTTCGTTCCTGGTATAAATACAGGATATCAGCAAACTATTACTGCTTTGCAATCAAACCATTGAGAAATGAATGTGTAAGTCTACCATAACATTGACAACGTCTTTAAGTTCACTTCATTATACAGGGTTGTGTTTTTTTTATCTGAACCTTAAATAATAGCAATAGCGGGAAAACGAATGTACATAGAATCATGCAATTGTTTGCAAACGCTTGGAAAATAGAATCATGCAATTGTTTGCAAACGATTAGAAAATTTCATGCAATTGTTTGCAAACGATAGAATCATATTATTTTTTGAAACGATCAGAAAATAGAATCATGCAATTGTTTGCAAATGATTAGAAAATGGAATCATGCAAATGTTTTCAAACGATTAGAAAATCAATAAAGGTTTGTTTGGTACCAAGTGCATTAAAATGGAACAAAACTGACAAGCAAGTTATGACGTGAAATATAAACCATACCATAGCAAAGCCAGAAGAGCAACTGCATCTGTGACATAGGAAATGATTAGAAACAATTGGCCGGAGCTCAATAGAAGGCTAGAGTTGTTACAGAAGCATTGTGTTTCTCACGTGGAGATGAAACAATGGTGTGTTCAACTAAATGAAGTTGAGCCAGTGACAAAGGGAAGGAAAGTCTCTTGTCAAAACGCAAATCAAGAAACTCCAGATTTCATTTAGACACAATTTATGTTTCCATCTCATTAACTGTAAATGCCTACTTGTCGTTTCCTTCCGAGGTTTATTTCTGTTGACATTCCATTCCACAATCGTATTGTACCTCAAATGTTATCTGCGTATTCTAGGTCCGTGGCAGTAACATTGACTTGGGAGACAAAGTCACCATGACACTACTGCTGGTTTCATATTATTGTTTTATTCATACATTGAATTTGGGCATTGACACGTTTGGCATATGTCTGGGTACCTGTGGGACATCTGGGAGTCTTCATGCTAATCTGTCTGTACCTTGTCATTTCTTTGTCTAAAAACGAAATAAATAAATAGACAAACGAATGTATGAATGAATAAACATGTACGAGTATTAGGAATAGATAAATATTTAAGCATGTTTAGATGTGAAATTAATAACGAGACAAAACAAACAACACACCAAAACAAATATGCATACATAAATAATCTATAGACATAAACAATGAAATAGCGAATACACAAATAAATAATTAAATAAATAAAACACTAAACAATCGATATTTAGTGATTAAATATATATTAAGATGATCTAGCTCGCTAGCTTGTTATTTACCAAGTCTATAACGGTTTTTATTTTCATAATGGCAGACATTCCGCAATCAGGTCTGATCCGTAGTCTGATATGTGATAAACCACTTCGCTTGGTGGCTTTACTGTTGGCGTCAAAAGTGGCGCTTTCGCTTGGGTAGTCTGGAATCCATAATGTTAAACAGGATTAAAGATCCACAAAAGGAAAATCAAAGCAAAATAGTCAACTACGAGGCAGATGAGGAGATAGCGATAGAAAACGAAGCCAATGATATAGAAGCAAAGTATAATATGTTATCTGTCATTAAAAATGTTTGAATCCAGAAACAAGCTGATAAATAAATAAATAAAAACAAGAATGCAAAACAACAAGTCTACTTTTTGGGGATCTCCGAATACGAAATAGTATTAGAAGAGTATTCCATAAATGTATACAACCCCTTATCTGACAGGAATTCAGGTTTGGCCTCCATCGAAACAGGCTATCAAGACAGTCGAGACAGCCAGGTGAAAACCGCCAAAGAGAACAATGGCGAGATCACGCAAACGTAGTACATCAAACTCCAAGATAAGAGATGTTTCTGAAGACAATTAAAGTAAAAAAGGAGACACTTTCTCCATCAGCTATTGGCTTCAACAACAACGAAATGAAAATGGCGTTCTCTTATTAGGAAACAAAACGGATAAAAAAAATCGCAAACAAATGTCCGGAATGCCAGCCAAGAAATGGACGCAGAGACCAAGGAAGACCAGGTGCAAGAAAGCATGGTGAAATCAGAGAGCACGTGGCCACAACATGCCAGAAGGACGCTCGGACAAAAACCCACGGGAGGACATCTGCAAAGAGCTACATCCCACAGTGAATAGAGATACAGATACAGATAAAGATGAAGATAAAGATAAAGATAAAGATAAAGATAAACATAATGATAAAGATAAAGATAAAGAAGGATTTATAGTAAGTATCCTCGAATAAATGTACACCATTTATCCCCAAGCAGGCCATTTATTCAAATTTCGTCTCAACTTCATGCTAGCATACCAAACAGCGGCTTGTTATCCGCTTCGTACTAACGCTCTGTCGGGGAGTAGATGATCCCGCCCTCCACGAGTCTACTGTTGCCTTGCAGGTCGGTTTTGGCTGACCAAATGTTAAGGGAGTTAACCCTGACAGAAAACAACCTGCTGCCTTGCAAATCGATCTTGATTGACCGAAAGCTAATGGAGTTAACCCTGACAGAAAATAAATGCCTGCTGCCTTGCAGACTGGTCTTGAATTACCAAAGGTTGAAGGAGTTAACCACGACAGAAAATAACAAGGCTTGGTAGGGGCCTCAAGATGGCAGCCGCACCATCTACCTAGGGTACAGAGGGCTAATCCCCTGTTTATCCAAAACCAAACAGATTCAGAGAAATAAATGTAATATACCCGGCTTGACCTTACAACGACGACAATGGAAACGAACACGGACTGCAGTTTTTTGAACATGGAATGTTAGGGCAATAAATGAAAAAGAGTTAAAATTAGTTGAAGAAATGGACAATTTCAAGTAGACATTTTGGTTATTACAGAAACAAAGAAAAAGGACAAGGTATCGAAAATGTAGGACCAAATGATATTTCAATCTTCTCAGGAGTAGATGTCAAAGATAGAGCTAGAGCAGGAGTAGGCCTCCTAGTGCATAGAAGGCATGATAAGCTACTAGAAAGCTGGAAATTTATAAACCCACGGCTATTAGAGGTAAATATTAAACCAAAAGGAAGATAAATTAAATTATTAATAGATTATTGACCAAACGAGGACGCCACTAAAAAAGAAAAAGATATCTTCGAAAACGATTTACAAATAGCTGCTGAGAATCTTAAACACAAACAGGAACTAAGGCTTTTAGGAGATTTAAATGCTAAAATAGGCAACAATACAGAAACGCCAGGAGAAGTAGTAGGTAATGAATGAGAGACAACAGCTTCTCCAAATGGAGATAGACTAATAGATTTTTGCCTTAAGAATAACATGAAAATAGCAAACACCTTTTTTTCCTCATAAAGATATCCACAAATTTACAAGAGTAAATGAAGACCGGTGTGAAAAATCAATACACCATAAAAATACAACATAATAGTTAGCAGCTCCTTTTTTTACAGTACATTGGAGCAGACGTATGCAGTGATCATCACCTAGTGATTGCCAAAATAAGATTACTGACTGAAGAAAACAAATAGAAAAGGAAATAGAAGAAAGCTACTAAACTCAAAGTAGACGAACTAAATAAACCCATAGTAAAACCAATTTAGGATAAAAAGATTTATCAGTGAAAGGCAGATGGATCTGAATGATAGCACAATAGAAGAAAAGTGGTAAATGTATAAAGAAACACTCCTCAATTGTACTGAAGAGATCTGTGGTAGGAACCAAATTAAAGGAGATAGGAAAAGAACAGCATGGTGGAATGGGAATGTCAAGACTAAGATCAAAGAAAAGAAGGATGCCTGGAAGAAAATACTTGCAAACAAAGAGACCAGAGGATATGATAGATTACGTGTATAAAAGAACTATCGCCAAAGAGGAAGTGAGGAAAGCAAAACAGGAAGAGTTTGGACAAAGACTTCAAGAAAGCTATCAGGGAAATCAAAAGCTGTTCTGGGGAGCAATGAAGAGCATGAGGCCCGATACGACAAATTAAGGATGCAAAAGGAAAAATAATGAAAGAAGACAGCCAAATCATGGAAGCGTGGAGAAAGTGTTTTCACGAATTATATAACCCCTCCAGAACATATGAAACAAGGAGTAAAGATCAATTAGTAAGAGTAACAAGTAATCCATAGGAAACAGCTGAAGATGTAGATATATCAATGAAAGAAATCCAAACAGCTATAAGAAAAGTGAAATTAGGAAAAGCCTCAGGAGCAGAAATGATTAAAAACCAAGGAAGAGAGGCACACAAACTACTACATGCAATATGCCAACAAGCATGGAAGTCAAAACAGGTGCCAGACGACTGGAAAAAGGAAACGGTAGTACCAGTACATAAGAAAGGATCAACTATGAAATGCTCAAAGTATAGAGGATATCACTACTCCATTTATGTCTGCTTTGTGCAATGTTGCAGTGATGTGCCTCCATTTATGTCTGCTTTGTGCAATGTTGCAGTGATGTGCTCGATTTATGTCTGCTTTGTGCTACGTTGCAGTGATGTGCCTCCACTTATGTCTGCTTTGTGCGATGTTGCAGTGACCTGCCTCCATTACTGTCTGTTTGTGTCTGTTTGTGCTTTTGCAGTGACCTGCCTCCATTACTGTCTGTTTGTGCAATGTTGCACATATCTTTGAGGTTTTGCAGTTTTTAAATTGTAGCTTCAGGCTTTTGGGGTCTTGTCTGAGGGTTGTAACAAGTATTGGTTTAGGTCTAGCTTGTTTCTTTGTACTTTA
>JAXRKP010000335.1:155000-162500 GCA_037039925.1 Doris montereyensis | reverse complement strand
AGAGAGAGATAGATGAGAGAGAGAGAGAGAGAGAGAGAGAGAGAGAGAGAGAGAGAGAAAGAGACACACACCTTTGAGTCTGAAAGAAAAAAGGGAGGAAGAAAGAAAGGGAGAGAGAGAGACTGATCTTTGAGTATGGAAAACAAGAACTAAAAATAGATCTTTGCCTACATATAAGACCAGATCTATATCTCACTAAGATCTTTGAAAGAAGAAATGATAGTCAATTTCTTCCAAGCAAGCATCAATCAAGGCAAACATTCTATCAGTCATTTGAATCAGCGCTATTGACAGCCTGAAATAAATATGTAAAATACTTCCTTCCAAAAAGTATGTGAAATAAATTATACATTTAGTATCCATGTAATAAATAATCACCATCTTGAACCTTGATAATAGAATGATGACTCATTATTCCACTCTTTGCCTAAATATGGAATCATACGTTTTTATCTGCATTGTATGTTGAATCACTCTGATCTTTGCCTAAGTCGACCCGTGGAATAACCACGAATGAAATACTAATTGTCAATGGGTTACTGACGTATGGTTCACACATTAGAACATTGTATTGTGATGAAAATATGGGACATCATCATTTTTGTACTCCTTTGAAAAAAACGGTAATCTTCTCAAATATCCCAAAAATCACATTATTTTGTCGATGTATGTAAAATCAAATCAAATCCTTTGAATAGAAATTTGCCTAAATGAAATCAAATCAAATAAAAAACCCAACCCTGAACTGAATTCATTTCTTTCAACGCCATACCTTCAAGCTGGGTAAGTACTATCATCAGGTCTTCCGTGATGTCATTGATCTTTGCTTCACTTTGGGGCATTCCGGGGCATTCCGTGATGTCATTGACTCCACTTCACTTTTGGGGCATTCCTTCCATCTGCATGATGTTCATTGACTCCACTTCACTTTTTGGGGCATTTTGCCTAAGTAAGTATGGATGATGTCATTGAAGTATGGTCCACACTTCACTTTTGGGGATCTTTCAGTATGGGGCATTCCGTGATGTCATTGACTCCACTTCACTTTTGGGGCATTCCGTGATGTCATTGACTCCACTTCACTTTTGGGGCATTCCGTGATGTCATTGACTCCACTTCACTTTTGGGACGTCCACTGCAACGTTTGCATCTTTGCCTAACCTTTCCTTCAGAGTCAGGCAAGTCAGATTACATTTACCATTTATAACCCATCAAGGAACCTTCAATCCAACAAGCTTTTGATCATTTATAACCCATCAAGGAACCTTCAATCCAACAAGCTTTTTGACCATTTATAACCCATCAAGGAACCTTCAATGCAACAAACTTTTGATCATTTGTAACCCATCCAGAAAACCTTCAATCCAGCAATGTTAACAGAAAACAACAAAAACAAACTCAAAGTTGGTGAATATTCCTTCTCTTTTCAGCAGCGCAGTATCTTTGCTGGAACACTTTCTTCCACAACACATGGGTGACAGTGAGACAGTCAACACTTTCAAAACTCGACAAAAATCGTATCTTTTTGCGCTGTGAATACCTTGTTCGATTTTGTGTGTGTGTATGTGTGTGTGTGTGTATACGTCACACTGTGTTTGAGTCTCTGATGTGTGTGAGTCTGTGTGTGTATGTGTGTGTATATGTGTGTATGTGTTTGAGTCTGTGTCTGTGTGTGAGCGTGTAAGAAGAGGTGGTATGCACATGTCATGTGAAAGCAGTCAGACAGATTCCTTCCACTCTGATCTTTGCCTAAGTATGGATGCCCAGTCACACTTCCTTCCACTCTGATCTTTGCCTAAGTATGATGCCCAGTCACACTTCCTTTGTACTCTGACTCTGATCTTTGCCTACTCTGATCTTTGCCTAAGTATGTATGCCCAGTCACACTTCCTTTGTACTCTGATCTTTGCCTAAGTATGGATGCCCAGTCACACTTCCTTTGTACTCTGATCTTTGCCCAGTCCCAGTCACACTTCCTTTGTACTCTGATCTTTGCCTAAGTATGGATGCCCAGTCACACTTCCTTTGTACTCTGATCTTTGCCTAAGTATGGATGCCCAGTCATACTTCCTTTCCTTTCACTCTGATCTTTGCCTAAGTATGTATGCCCAGTCACACTTCCTTTCACTCTGATCTTTGCCTAAGTATGGATGCCCAGTCACACTTCCTTTCACTCTGATCTTTGCCTAAGTATGGATGCCCAGTCACACTTCCTTTCACTCTGATCTTTGCCTAAGTATGGATGCCCAGATCACACTTCCTTCCTTCCACTCTGATCTTTGCCTAAGTATGGATGCCCAGTCACACTTCCTTTGTACTCTGATCTTTGCCTAAGTATGGATGCCCAGTCACACTTCCTTCCACTCTGATCTTTGCCTAAGTATGTATGCCCAGTCACACTTCCTTCCACTCTGATCTTTGCCTAAGTATGGATGCCCAGTCACATCTTTGCCTAAGTATGGATGCCCAGTCACACTTCCTTTGTACTCTGATCTTTGCCTAAGTATGGATGCCCAGTCACACTTCCTTTCACTCCTGATCTTTGCCTAAGTATGTATGCCCAGTCACTTCCTTCCTCTGATCTTTGCCTAAGTATGTATGCCCAGTCACAGCTTCCTTGTACTCTGATCTTTGCCTAAGTATGTATGCCCAGTCATACTTCCTTTCACTCTGATCTTTGCCTAAGTATGGATGCCCAGTCATGCTTCCTTTGTACTCTGATCTTTGCCTAAGTATGGATGCCCAGTCACACTTCCTCTTGTACTCTGATCTTTGCCTAAGTATGGATGCCCAGTCACACTTCCTTTGTACTCTGATCTTTGCCTACCCAGTCATACTTCCTTTGTACTCTGATCTTTGCCTAAGTATGTATGCCCAGTCACACTTCCTTTGTACTCTGATCTTTGCCTAAGTATGGATGCCCAGTCACATTTCCTTTGTACTCTGATCTTTGCCTAAGTATGGATGCCCAGTCACACACTTCCTTTGTACTCTGATCTTTGCCTAAGTATGTATGCCCAGTCACATTTCCTTTGTACTCTGATCTTTGCCTAAGTATGTATGCCCAGTCACACTTCCTTTTACTCTGATCTTTGCCTAAGTATGGATGCCCAGTCACACTTCCTTTGTACTCTGATCTTTGCCTAAGTATGTATGCCCAGTCACACTTCCTTTGTACTCTGATCTTTGCCTAAGTATGCCCAGTCATGATCTTTGCCTAAGTATGTATGTCCAGTCACACTTCCTTTGTACTCTGATCTTTGCCTAAGTATGTATGCCCAGTCACACTTCCTTTCCACTCTGATCTTTGCCTAAGTATGTATGCCCAGTCACACTTCCTTTCACTCTGATCTTTGCCTAAGTATGTATGCCCAGTCACACTTCCTTTGTACTCTGATCTTTGCCTAAGTATGTATGCCCAGTCACACTTCCTTTGTCACTCTGATCTTTGCCTAAGTATGGATGCCAGACACACTTCCTTCCACTCTGATCTTTGCCTAAGTATGTATGCCCAGTCACACTTCCTTTCACTCTGATCTTTGCCTAAGTATGTATGCCCCAGTCACACTTCCTTCCACTTGATCTTTTTGCCTAAGTATGTATGCCCAGTCACACTTCCTTTGTACTCTGATCTTTGCCTAAGTATGTATGCCCAGTCATACTTCCTTCCACTCTGATCTTTGCCTAAGTATGTATGCCCAGTCACACTTCCTTTCACTCTGATCTTTGCCTAAGTATGTATGCCCAGTCACACTTCCTTTGTACTCTGATCTTTGCCTAAGTATGTATGCCCAGTCATACTTCCTTTGTACTCTGATCTTTGCCTAAGTATGTATGCCCAGTCATACTTCCTTTCACTCTGATCTTTGCCTAAGTATAGATGCCCAGTCATACTTCCTTTGTACTCTGATCTTTGCCTAAGTATGGATGCCCAGTCATACTTCCTTTCACTCTGATCTTTGCCTAAGTATGGATGCCCAGTCACACTTCCTTTGTACTCTGATCTTTGCCTAAGTATGGATGCCCAGTCACACTTCCTTTTCCTTTGTACTCTGATCTTTGCCTAAGTATGGATGCCCAGTCACACTTCCTTTGTACTCTGATCTTTGCCTAAGTATGGATGCCCAGTCACACTTCCTTTGTACTCTGATCTTTGCCTAAGTATGGATGCCCAGTCACACTTCCTTTGTACTCTGATCTTTGCCTAAGTATGGATGCCCAGTCACACTTCCTTCCACTCTGATCTTTGCCTAATGTATGTATGTCCAGACACTTTTCTGATCTTTGCCTACTCTGATCTTTGCCTAAGTATGTATGCCCAGACACATTTCCTTTGTACTCTGATCTTTGCCTAAGTATGTATGTCCAGTCACATTTCCTTTGTACTCTGATCCTTTGCCTAAGTATGTATGCCCAGTCACACTTCCTTCCACTCTGATCTTTGCCTAAGTATGTATGCCCAGTCACATTTCCTTTGTACTTTGATCTTTGCCTAAGTATGTATGCCCAGTCACACTTCCTTTGTACTCTAATCTTTGCCTAAGTATGTATGCCCAGTCACATTTCCTTTGTACTCTGATCTTTGCCTAAGTATGTATGCCCAGTCACACTTCCTTTGTACTCTGATCTTTGCCTAAGTATGTATGCCCAGTCACACTTCCTTTGTACTCTGATCTTTGCCTAAGTATGTATGTCACACTTCCTTGTACTCTGATCACACTTCCTTTCACTCTGATCTTTGCCTAAGTATGTATGTCCTTCCTTTCAGTCTGAGTCAGTCACTTCCTTTCACTCTGATCTTTGCCTAAGTATGGATGCCCAGTCACACTTCCTTCCACTCTGATCTTTGCCTAAGTATGGATGCCCAGTCACACTTCCTTTGTACTCTGATCTTTGCCTAAGTATGTATGCCCAGTCACACTTCCTTTGTACTCTGATCTTTGCCTAAGTATGTATGCCCAGTCACACTTCCTTTGTACTCTGATCTTTGCCTAAGTATGGATGCCCAGTCACACTTCCTTTGTACTCTGATCTTTGCCTAAGTATGCCCAGTCATACGTCCTTTCATGATCTAGTCACACTTCTTCCACTCTGATCTTTGCCTAAGTATGGATGCCCAGTCACACTTCCTTCCACTCTGATCTTTGCCTAAGTATGTATGCCCAGTCACACTTCCTTTGTACTCTGATCTTTGCCTAAGTATGGATGCCCAGTCACATTTCCTTTGTACTCTGATCTTTGCCTAAGTATGGATGCCCAGTCACACTTCCTTTGTACTCTGATCTTTGCCTAAGTATAGATGCCCAGTCACACTTCCTTCCACTCTGATCTTTGCCTAAGTATGTATGCCCAGTCACACTTCCTTTGTACTCTGATCTTTGCCTAAGTATGGATGCCCAGTCACACTTCCTTTGTACTCTGATCTTTGCCTAAGTATGGATGCCCAGTCACACTTCCTTTGTACTCTGATCTTTGCCTAAGTATGGATGCCCAGTCACACTTCCTTTGTACTCTGATCTTTGCCTAAGTATGGATGCCCAGTCACACTTCCTTTGTACTCTGATCTTTGCCTAAGTATGGATGCCCAGTCACACTTCCTTTCACTCTGATCTTTGCCTAAGTATGTATGCCCAGTCACACTTCCTTTGTACTCTGATCTTTGCCTAAGTATGGATGCCCAGTCACACTTCCTTTGTACTCTGATCTTTGCCTAAGTATGTATGCCCAGTCACACTTCCTTTGTACTCTGATCTTTGCCTAAGTATGTATGCCCAGTCACACTTCCTTTGTACTCTGATCTTTGCCTAAGTATGGATGCCCAGTCACACTTCCTTTTTACTCTGATCTTTGCCTAAGTATGTATGCCCAGTCACACTTCCTTTGTACTCTGATCTTTGCCTAAGTATGGATGCCCAGTCACACTTCCTTTGTACTCTGATCTTTGCCTAAGTATGTATGCCCAGTCACACTTCCTTTGTACTCTGATCTTTGCCTAAGTATGTATGCCCAGTCATACTTCCTTCCTCTCTGATCTTTGCCTAAGTATGGATGCCCAGTCACACTTCCTTTGTACTCTGATCTTTGCCTAAGTATGTATGCCCAGTCACACTTTCTACTCTGATCTTTGCCTAAGTATGGATGCCCAGTCACACTTCCTTTGTACTCTGATCTTTGCCTAAGTATGTATGCCCAGTCATACTTCCTTCCTCTCTGATCTTTGCCTAAGTATGGATGCCCAGTCACACTTCCTTTCTCTCTGATCTTTGCCTAAGTATGGATGCCCAGTCACACTTCCTTTGTACTTTGATCTTTGCCTTAGTATGGATGCCCAGTCACACTTCCTTCCACTCTGATCTTTGACTCTCGAACATTTATTTAGAGCCCAGGAACTGATCACAAATCTTTGCCTAAAATGGAGTTTGTACTCTGGATCTTGCCAGCATTTTCCTCTCAGATCTTTGCCTAGTATGGTGCCCAGGACTTCCTTCCTACTCTGATCTTTGCCAGGTATGGATGCCCAGACACATTTCCTTTGTACTCTGATCTTTGCCTAAGTATATGCCCAGTCACACTTCCTTTGTACTCTGATCTTTGCCTAAGTATGAATGCCCAGTCACCTTCTATATCTTCGTCCAAGTATGGATGCCCAGACACTTCCTTTGTACTCTGTTCTTTGCCTAAGTATGGATGCAAAAGTCAACTAGAAAAGACTGATTTCACATTCAAGTACTCTGATCTTTGCCTATATGAATGCCCAGTCACTTCCTTTGTACTGGATCTAAATATGCCCAGTCACACTCCCTTTGTACCTCTAAGCTCCCAGTCACACTTCCTGTGCTCTGATTTTGCCTAAAGCAAAACAATTTCTTTCAACACCATTACGATCCATAGAGCCAGAGACTTATCGGTTTCATTAGCATGAAATGGTACAGGTGATAATAAATCCCAGTCACTTCTTCTTGATCTTCTTCTTGTTCTTCTTGTTCTTCTTCTTCTTCTTCTTCTTCTTCTTCTTCTTCTTCTTCTTTTCTTCTTTTAAGTTCTTCTTCTTCTTCTTCTTCTTTTGCTTCACACTTCCTTTGTTCTCTTCTCTTTGCTTCTTCTTGTATGCCCAGTCACACTTCTTCTTCTTCTTCTTTGCCTAAGTATGTATGCCCAGTCACACTTCCTTCTTCTTTGCTTCTTCACACTTCTTCTTCTTCCTCTCTGATCTTTGCCTAAGTATATGACCAGTCACACTTCCTTCTTCTTCTTCCTAAGTATGGATGCCCAGTCATCTTCCTTCTTGATCTTTTGCTTAAGTATGGATGCTTCTTCTTCTTGATCTTTGATTATTATATATTTCACACTTATTACTCTGATCTTTGCCTAAGTATGGATGACCAGTCACACTTCCTTTGTACTCTGATCTCCTAAGTATATGCCCAGTCACACTTCCTTTGTACTCTCTTTGCCTATTGTTTCACACTTCCTTTTATTGATCTATTATTATTATTTTGT
>JAXRKP010000335.1:125000-150000 GCA_037039925.1 Doris montereyensis | reverse complement strand
AAGAAGAAGAAGAAGAAGAAGAAGAAGAAGAAGAAGAAGAAGAAGAAGAAGAAGAAGAAGAAGAAGAAGAAGAAGAAGAAGAAGAAGAAGAAGAAGAAGAAGAAGAAGAAGAAGAAGAAGAAGAAGAAGAAGAAGAAGAAGAAGAAGAAGAAGAAGAAGAAGAAGAAGAAGAAGAAGAAGAAGAAGAAGAAGAAGAAGAAGAAGAAGAAGAAGAAGAAGAAGAAGAAGAAGAAGAAGAAGAAGAAGAAGAAGAAGAAGAAGAAGAAGAAGAAGAAGAAGAAGAAGAAGAAGAAGAAGAAGAAGAAGAAGAAGAAGAAGAAGAAGAAGAAGAAGAAGAAGAAGAAGAAGAAGAAGAAGAAGAAGAAGAAGAAGAAGAAGAAGAAGAAGAAGAAGAAAAAGAAGAAGAAGGAGAAGAAGAAGAAGAAGAAGAAGAAGCTAGACAGTCAGGGAAGAAGAAGAAGAAGAAGAAGAAGAAGAAGAAGAAGAAGAAGAAGAAGAAGAAGAAGAAGAAGAAGAAGAAGAAGAAGAAGAAGAAGAAGAAGAAGAAGAAGAAGAAGAAGAAGAAGAAGAAGATTAAGAAGAAGAAGAAGAAGAAGAAGCTAGACAGTCAAAGAAGAAGAAGAAGAAGCTAGACAGTCAGGGAAGAAGACATTAACAACACGAAACAAGAGACAACGTTACTACTCATTTCCCGTCTACAATTATATTTTGTATCTGAAATAAGACAGCTCTAGGTCATCAAATTTCTTACGTGATCGCCAGACATTGACGACATTAAATTGATACAATTATTTTTTGTGTGATTTGTTTCGCATTGTTTTGTGTTCTCGATAATCTTTTCTTTTGTCTTCTTCATTTATTACGACTTGTTTACATCGATAACTATTCATTTTCTACATTTTATTTGAAATGAATTCTTATTAATCTATTTGTATTATAACTTTTCTAAAATGTCTGAAAATTTCAATACCCCCCCCAACCGCCCACCCCCTCTATCGCGACCCCCTCCCCTTCTCTCTCTTGGGGCCTCGGTGCCAAGTACAATTTTTTATCAAACATGTTTATGTGAATACAAGCAAATAAATACCCAGCAAGTAAAAGAACATGATGATGAAGTACAGATTAAACAAACTTCAAATATGATCCATCTCTTCCACAATAACAAAATGTTTGTCTTTGTTTCGAAAGAAAGTGTTTGTTCCTCCCCCCAAACATGTTGACTTCTGCGTCTGTTCCATTGTCAACTTCAATAAAAACTTTATGCAAATCGTTAAGACACTTCCAAAATTAGATTTTGTATTCAAGTAACTAATTTATTCAAGCAAACATTTGATTTAAAAGCAACAGGCTCTCTAAAAGCGGACAAAGATATTAGTTCTATAAATAGCTTCCCTATCCATTGTTCCCGTCAATCTAAAAAATACATGTTTTCATGTTTATCCTCCATGTGAATATAGTTTCGTATCAGTGTAGATGTTGCTGAGACGGAGATGATTTGAGCGATGATGTCCCAGAATGAACACTACCGCATATTTCGGTAGGTAAAGAAAGCGTGAAGCAAAAGGCAAAAAAAGTAATTAGGTATTAACACCTCGCGTGGAGATGTTATAGCCATGAACACCGTAGAGAAATTGATGAAAGAAGAGAAAAACATCCATGCCATTCACGGCTTTAACTCTGATACCTTTATGCAACAGTGAGAAGAAAAGAAAAACATCCATGCCATTCACGGCTTTAACTCTGATACCTTTATGCAACAGTGAGAAGAAAAAAACCCATCCATGCCATTCACGGCTTTAACTCTGATACCTTTATGCAACAGTGAGAAGAAAAAACCCCCATCTATGCCATTCACGGCTTTAACTCTGATACCTTTATGCAACAGTGAGAAGAAAAAGAAACCACATGGTTAAGGGACATAGAGGCAGAGGGAAAGAAAGTTGTGTACGCCTGACAGGAGCTGGGAAAGATAGCCCATGGATCGTGGAAAATATAGGGCATTTGTTGATGGCCTTTGCCCCAGAAGGGGCAGCAGGCTTTAGTAAGTAAGTACGTAAGAGAGAAGTTGTTATATCCCCCAAAAGGGACATCAGGCTTTAGTAAGTAAGAAAGTAAGTAAGTAACAGAAAAGACGATTCCCGAATCATTGACACACAAGTGAAGAGGTCAGTTCAATCATAATAGTGTGCCTACGTCCATTTTCACGAATAACGAGACAGAGCGATAATCCCAGGAAAAGAATGGAAATCATGTTCCCTGAAAAGTGTAAACATGATATGATGAAAATACATCACGTTAACAGCTGTTCGAAATGGAATTCCCAAAGCTAACAGTACCAAAGTGTATGGTTTTTGTCATTTTTCTCTAAATGATGTAAGTGTGACTTAAGAACAATAGTGAAATGACCCCTTCAAGTGTAATGAACGTGAAAAGGGCAAAATAAGACATGGAATTGGCGTGTAGAAATGGCCGTGGCTGGATGGAGATGCTATGTTGGCACACCAAGGTTTTTTTTCTGAGCTCAAGACATATGAATGCATGGATGGATGGATGGTCAGATTGCCTGATAATTGGATAGATTGATTGGCGTATAGAGATGGACAGATGAATAGATGGATGGATGGATTGATAGGCTGATTGATACATGGATAGCTTGATGGGCTGATTGATACATGGATAGATTGATGATGGGCTGATTGATACATGGATAGATTGATGGGCTGATTGATACATGGATGAATTGATGGGCTGATTGATACATGGATAGATTGATGGGCTGATTGATACATGGATAGATTGATGGGTTGATTGATACATGGATAGATTGACTAATCGACAGGTTGATAGATCGATGGGTGGGTAGATTGATGGATGGATTGATAGATGAATAGATAGACGGGTGGATGGATGGATTGATAGATGAATAGATAGACGGGTGGATGGATGGATTGATAGATGAATAGATAGACGGGTGGATGGATGGATTGATAGATGAATAGATAGACGGGTGGATGGATGGATGAATGGACAAATGGATGAATAGATAAATGGGTAAATGGATAAATGGATAAATGGACGATATATACATTTCCCTTCGTGGATAATAAAATGCATTCAATTGAATTCAATTCAATATAAGGAAGTATATAGTAATATACAGATTAAGGGATGGAAGGATACGTTTAATGACCCGATCTGTCTTTGACATAAAAAAAAAGTTCTATAGTATGCTATTGATTCTCGTTCCAAAGGATTAATTTTTTTAACCGCAGGCATTCCATTATGATGTGTTTTAATTCTGATTTAGAATTCTTTTAAATCGGTGTCCTTATGGGCTTAAAACATTGCAATTAATGATTTCGAGGCTAAAATTAAAGATCACGGAAGCACATAAGCCGTGAACTGTTCGTCAACTGACAAGATGTAGAAAAAGATTTTTGTTTTTAATTGATGTTGGTCTATAAAACTTTGTTCAAGTTCCTTTTGGTCCTTTGACATCTAGGTTGAGTTTGATAAAGTCGATAATGGTATTCCGATTCCTTTCAATGTACATAAAGTAACAGTTCGAAATCTGCGTAATTTAAGATTTCCGCACGTAAGAGTTGTGGTAAAAGGCTAATGTTGGAATGGAAAGAAACTCCACGTCGATTATTGCCGTTTCGAAATCTGTTGCTTCTATGGAATAACATGAAACCATTGTTAGAAGATCTCAGTAGCAAATGATCAGCTTTGCTTTTCAATTCAATTCAATCATCTTTATTGATCTTTTAAAAAGGAAATTATACTTGTGTTATCACAATTTCCGCTTGAAAAAATAAATGCAAAACCCCCCCAAACCAATAAAATATTCTAATATTCTAAAAAAAAACAATATTCTAATATCACGGAGCAGGTGAGAAACACGTCCTCGCCGTATGAACAGCGCCGACTGAAGATGGTAAAAGACTTTGAACGGATTCGCCAACTTTACAACGGTTGCCTTGGTGAACAATTTGATTCATTTCAAAGTCGTGAAGTATGCATGATATAGAATGATCCATCGTAAGTACACCTTTTTAGGCCTTCTAAGTAGCTTTATACTCGTTGGTACGTTTTTAGGCAAAAGTACAGTAGATACCTTCACGCTCAGCAACGTAGAAGGACCATTGAACTGTTCAGCACTCTGCAAATGGGATTGTCAAAACATCCAATATTTGCTGAATCAGCATCTTCGACAACATCATAGTTTCATGGGCACTGAATATCGCCAGGATGCCGAATATGTCCCAACCTACATTGATTTTATTGGCATATACGCGTTGATGGTGAACCAAATGGCGGATAGACTGGCTGTGTCTTTCTGTGCCTCTCTGTGTTTTCCTGGATTTGTATTATTTCACCTGGATATACCGGTTTGGCCTTCTTAATTTTTGGATATAACCTTAAAAAGGCATCTGTTCACAATTTTAGTCACAATCTGTGAACTTTTTAGCAGTCTTAATCCATAATTTTAAACATTTTAATCATCGATTTTAGATCTTCAATGCCTCCACAATCAGATATTGTCTGATCACGCGTTTCCGATCAATACGTGAATCATAAACATTGCGTTGTGATTGAACCTCACCAAATGTCTTAAAGATAATATTTGTTTGAAAGCCAGAATCCCTCAGTAACAAAACCAAGAATACCCGCACAAAGAGAGGAATCACAATCACATTTTCTATCCTCGCAAATAACTTTCAACGTTCAAAGCAGCAGTATAGAAAAACAATATTCTAATATTACGGAGCAGGTGAGAAACACGTCCTCGCCGCCGTATGAACAGCGATTTTTAGGATCAAAATCAAGACTGAGTTTCTCGTCCCACTCATGTTAACCTTCAGAATCATCATTGCTCCCTAGATCTCCATGTCATTTGATGTGGTCAATTCGCCTCAGCTTTTGAGCTTTGACTATCTGTTCCAGTCATCCTTCATTTACCTACAACTCGTCTCTTATGGATATATTGGTTTGGTGTCCAGTCCATGAAATACCAAGGGTTTACCTGTATCATTTAATTTCGAATGAATTTAACGAGTTGATAATTTTCTTGTTCCATGTCCATATCTCATTCCTATATTATTATGCAACAGTGGGGAAAATACATCATTGCGTGATAAAACAATAATAATAATAAATGTTTTTTTTATAGTGCTTATACATGTACTTAAGAGTTTTAAACGTTTTGACAAGTCAAAACGTAAAATTATAGAAGAACAAAATCATTACCAATATTAAACATACATAATACACTAGTGTAGCAACCCGTTTACAAAACGGATAAACAATGCTAGAGATCTATTTGAATCCAAATCTATGAATAGTAAGAAATCGATGTGTGAAAACAGTTTCCCATTGACAGGTATTTGTATTCTCTAACCATCGTATCTATTAGGGAAAAAACCATTTCATACCGTAGTGAAATGGGTCATAACTGTAGACTGTAGATCTAAGAGTTGTTTCATGTACGCCTTGTCTTGTCAAAGTGTGGCAGACTTGATGTGTCGTTTGTCTCTGTCGTTTTTCTTAGTAAAGTTGGTGGATCATTCCAAACTTCTGATCTTGCATGGGCTTTCTATTTTGGCTAGATGTGCCAATGATTTCGCTTTCCCATCAAGAATGCAATATAATCTAGGTTGTGTCTGATCACTGCAAATTCGAACTGTAGAGCAAAAGTTGTTTGAGTCACAGAAAAGTGTCTATATCCATGTCTAAACAGGCCTTTATTTTCCAAAACAGATTTATAAACAATGTTTGCGATAGATTGGAAATCAGGGACTGAGATACGGAGTGAACCGAAGTCGTGACATTGTGACATGGCGACGTAAAGTTGTCCATGAGCAAAAACAGGTTGAGGCAAATACATGCCAAGGTGAGGAATTGTTTGTCCTCGGGCCTTGTTTGTTGTCATAGCATACCATGGACGTATAGAAAACTGACGTCGGCTTAAAATGAAAGGTACATCAGCATCAGATGATGTCAATGTTATGCGGGGAATCAAAACAGAGGTGCCGGTTCTCTTACCATTGTTGATCTGGGCTTCTATCAGTCTACGTCCCAACATTTTAATTTGTAAATGTGTACCATTTAGTAGTCCTCTTGGATTTAAATTTCTCAGTAGCATAACTGGAGTGTTTTGTTTTAGTTTCATGTGATGTAGGGGCAGGCCTGACAAATTAAGACTGTTGAGAAATTCAGTGGGGTAAAAATTTGACCCTTCCTCATTAGCAATGCTCTCTGCACTGAAGTAAGTTACAAAATCGCCTGGCACTTTGTTCATGACATTTTCATTGATTTTGTCAACGAATTCGTTTTTTTGTAGTTAGAATGGCTCTGTCTCTTAGATAATCATCACTTGCATGCTCATGTTAAATATCTGTACAGGAGCTTTGAATCAGTGTAGATACTTTGGAATCTATTTCACATATTTCAGGCGAAAGATAAATGTTGACACCTCGATCTGGGATGTTGTCAATATTACCGTTTCCTAAAGTTGGTAGCCATTCATGAAATCAACTGTCTCCGTGCACACACTTATTCATTGTAAGATGACGTTGCTTTATTTGCTGTCAAAGTGAAGATTTTTTAAGAGATGTATTTACAATATTTCCTTCTGATTCATGGCGAACAACAGGAAGAATTTGCCTGAAGTCTCCTCCAAGTAGTACTACTAATCCCCCAAATGGCTGGTCCTTTTTTAGTATACCGAAATGATCTGTCTACGCACTCAAACACATGGCGATTGGGCTTCACCCCAAATTGAAAAATTCCGACTGATTGAACACAAGCTGTTTTCGTTGATTGGAATTGTTATTTTGAATGTCGAATGTATCTTCCACAGTACAAGAGTTCAGCAGCTATTCCTGATGAAGAACAGCGATAACTGTTTAGAGTGTCCTTTATCTCAGCAATTAGGATATTATATAAACATTTTTAATGCCTCCAGGCCCGTCAAGAAAAAAGATTCGTGAACATTTACTTAGCTAACATGACTACATCAGAGTCAGAATCAGAATCAGAATCATCAAATATATACCTTTGATTTGTGTTCAGCATTGCCTTGTTTTGATCTGCAAGCCTTTGATAATCTTCATATTACTCCTGAGCTTACTGTCACTTGGCAGTCCATCTCAGCTCTTATTCATGGATTGTATATAAACATGGCATTGTTCCACTACTGACTCTTATTCATGGCCCGTCACAATCTTTAAGAATTCAAAAGATTCGTGAACAATTTTAAGACTCGGTATTCATGGCATTGTCTTAACATGACTACATCAGAGTCAGAATCCTTAAGACTCTTATTCATGAATTGTCAGTCCAAATCTTTAAGACTCTTATTCATGGCATTGGCAGTCCACAATCTTTAAGACTCTTATTCATGGCATCGGCATCTTTAAGACTCTTATTCATGGCATTGAGTCCACAATCTTTAAGACTCTTATTCATGGCATTGTCAGTCCACAATCTTTAAGACTTTATTCATGGCATTGTCAGTCCACAATCTTTAAGACTCTTATTCATGGCATTGGCAGTCCACAATCTTTAAGACTCTTATTCATGGCATTGTCAGTCCACAATCTTTAAGACTCTTATTCATGGCATTGGCAGTCCACAATCTTTAAGACTCTTATTCATGGCATTGGCAGTCCACAATCCTTAAGACTCTTATTCATGGCATTGTCAGTCCACAATCCTTAAGACTCTTATTCATGGCATTGTCAGTCCACAATCTTTAAGACTCTTATTCATGGCATTGTCAGTCCAGACTCTTATTCATGGCATTGTCAGTCCACTTCCTTAAGACTCTTATTCATGGCATTGGCAGTCCACAATCTTTAAGACTTTAAGACTCTTATTCATGGCATTGTCAGTCCACAATCCTTAAGACTCTTATTCATGGCATTGGCAGTCCACAATCTTTAAGACTCTTATTCATGGCATTGTCAGTCCACAATCTTCTTATTCATGGCATTGGCACTCTTTAAGACTCTTATTCATGGCATTGGCAGTCCATCTTTAAGACTCTTATTCATGGTATTGGCAGTCCACAATCTTTAAGACTCTTATTCATGGTATTGGCAGTCCACAATCTTTAAGACTCTTATTCATGGTATTGGCAGTCCACAATCTTTAAGACTCTTATTCATGGTATTGGCAGTCCACAATCTTTAAGACTCTTATTCATGGCATCGGCAGTCCACAATCTTTAAGACTCTTATTCATGGCATTGGCAGTCCACAATCCTTAAGACTCTTATTCATGGCATTGGCAGTCCACAATCCTTAAGACTCTTATTCATGGCATTGGCAGTCCACAATCTTTAAGACTCTTATTCATGGTATTGGCAGTCCACAATCCTTAAGACTCTTATTCATGGCATCTAGTCCACAATCTTTAAGACTTTTTCATGGTGTTGTCCACAATGATATTCATGAGCATGATTTAATGATCCTTCATCAGTCATACCATTATTCAAAAAGTCTTCACAAAGTTTTTGTTTAAAGTGTGTCCATCGTTGTAATGGACTTCTTGGCGCACCATAAATTAAGTATCACTGCAAACAAACGTCTCATCTGAATGGGCATGGATGTTTAAGCGTTCGTTTAGGCATGTTTCCCATTCTCCGTCATGTTCCAGTAGGCCTCGTTGATATGCTGCTTCCACAATCTTTGAAAGTGGCACTGATTGTACCACCTGGTAACATCTTTCACCTTGGATGGGATAACCTTGATAAATTCTGCCGATTGACTTGACATTTCTTTTGTCTGCGTTGCCATCCTCTTTCTTTACGTATGTGTATTGTTCTGGCATCTCATGATAAAACAGCTGTTGGACGGTAGTATCCTGAGCATTGATTTTGAACCAAGCCATTAATGTTGAGTCACTGTTGTTATCTATAGCAGTCTGAGCATCCCCTTCTCTATAGAAAACCATTTGCTCATTTGGCAGATACAGTGCCAGTCTTTGGATAGAAGGATATCTATGTTGTAAGTCAAAATGAAATATGCACCAGGCAGCCTCACTTGCAGAAACATATCGGGCATCGACAAATTTAGACATTTCATCTGTATATTCTGCATTTGTACAGCTTCTAAACTCTACCATTATGCGGTCATGGCAGTCCTTTGTATACGTATTTATACAAATACTTAACAGCTGTGACGCTAGAGAACATTTTGATGTTGATGTGAGCTTCATATCGTTTCAGTAGAAAAGTGTTGTAGGGTACAACCCATCGGTTGTCAAGGGGGTTCCATTTTTCTCCA
The DNA here is from genome assembly GCA_037039925.1 of Doris montereyensis. Taxonomy (NCBI): domain Eukaryota; kingdom Metazoa; phylum Mollusca; class Gastropoda; order Nudibranchia; family Dorididae; genus Doris; species Doris montereyensis. The sequence goes on along the minus strand of JAXRKP010000335.1, from coordinate 140,710 downwards.
CATAATCTCTATTGTCTGGACATTAAGTATATGGGATAAGATCCACCCCTTATTGTTGTAGAGGCGCTATGTTCCTTTGGAATGTTTTAGAACAGGTGCCATCCCTCATGCAAGGGCAGTTGGGGAAAGCAAGGTCCGTCCCTCATGCAAGGGCAGTTGGGAAAGCAAGGTCCGTCCCTCATGCAAGGGCAGTTGGGAAAGCAAGGTCCGTCCCTCATGCATCTAGGGCAGTTGGGGAAAGCAAGGTCCATGCATCATGTGTGTCTTTACCTGCTTTCTTGCTACAGGGTCACGGAGGGTCACGGGGTAACTTAGCACAAACTATTTTATCAACATCTTCTTGAGATTTTGGCTTATTTCCTTCCTGAAGAATTATGAGGATATGTGCATGTGGAAGTCCTCTTTTTTTACATGTGAATTCGATGACACGAACATGTTCAACAACTTTTCCAAACTATTCTTTTTGATAAGATCATCCATAAATACTGAAACACGTGTCACTAAATCTGGACGATCTGAGGCATTCTGATTTGTAAACAGATTTGTTTTATTTCTGGCCAAGCGGGGTTGCAAGTCATCGTTATAAATAGGTCAGGTTTCCCATGTTTCCTAACAATTGCCATGGCATCGTGATAAGATCAATTGCCAGAGACATCGTGATACAATTGCCATGGCATCGTGGTACAATTGCCATGGCATCGTGATACAATTGCCATGGCATCGTCATACAATTGCCATGGCATCGTCCATACATCATGTGTGTCCATGGCATCGTCATACAATTGCCATGGCATCGTCATACAATTGCCATGGCATCGTGATACAATTGCAATGTCATCGTGATACAATTGCCATGGCATCGTCATCACAATTGCCATGGCGTCGTCATACAATTGCCATGACATCGTGATACAATTGCCATGGCGTCGTCATACAATCTGCCATGACATCGTCATTTGTACAATTGCCATGGCATCGTGATACAATTGTCATCGTTATAATCGGTCAGGTTTCCCATCGTTTCCTAACAATTGCCATGACATCGTCATACAATTGCCATGGCATCGTCATACAATTGCCATGGCATCGTCATACAATTGCCATGGCATCGTCATACAATTGCCATGGCATCGTCATACAATTGCCATGGCATCGTCAATTGCCATGGCATCGTCAAACAATTGCCATGACAATTGCCATGGCATCGTCATACAATTGCCATGGCATCGTGATACAATTGCCATGGCATCGTGATACAATTGCCATGGCATCGTGATACAATTGCCATGGCATCGTCGTCATACAATTGCGGCATCGTCATACAATTGCCATGGCATCGTGATACAATTGCCATGGCATCGTCATACAATTGCCATGGCATCGTGATACAATTGCCATGGCATCGTGATACAATTGCAACATGTTCCTGGGACTGTTGACGTAACTTGCTGGAAGAATAATTTTTCTCCCAACTATTGCATCATCACTATCTCCATGGGGCATTACGTGCTTTGATGTTTGCGAACAAAAAGCAGCTGCTGACTTTCCATTTTGGAATATTGGTCAACGATATATTGTTGTAGCAGTCTACCACCATACAGTATGATGTCAAATTCCATTATGTGTATAAGACGATACGCATAATACTGCATCGGAGTTACTTGGCCTTTTCTCTGCCCAATGAAAGGTATTCCTATTTTCCAACCCTCTTCTCCTTGAGGAAAAAAACAACACATAATAAAGTAAATCATAGAACTGGTGTGTTTCATGTATGTTAACAATAGGTGGCAGATTTGGTGCATTGCTTCTTTTCCCACACAGGACAACATCTCTATTACCAACGGCTGAACAATCATCTGGAATTATAACAGCAATCTCTGATGAAGTCGGTAAATTGTATCGTCGTCCAATCGTTTGCTGAATCAGCTCTCAGAACCATACCTACTTGTCCAGCCGTGTGATTATGGTTGGCAATAATTTAAGCTGCATGCTTATACTGTTGAACAAACGGGTTCATTGCATGAAATATATCCTGAAGTGAGCGAAGGATATTCAAATCTAAATGAGTATTCCACTGTGCACGATTCTCCAGTTCATTTTGTGGATTGTATATGTAAATTTGTGCAAACTTAGACTTATCACCACCTTCTGGCATTAAATGACCTATACGATGGTGGACCTCACCATTAATTCGAAAGGTGTATATGCCGGTTGGTAAAATGACTTCATTTGCTCCCAGAGATGCAAAGGCCAAACTGTTGTTGTATGCACGTACATTTAAACGAAATTGCTTGGCAGCAACAACATTTTCTAGAAACAGGTCTTTCATTGTTGTCTGTAGTGGAGGAAGAATGACTTGCCCATTTGCACAGAAGAGATTTTTACTTTCTTCTCTAAACAGCTTTGTTTGACAGAAGTTGCAAACTACTTCCATGGTAGACAGCTGGTGTCTCACATTAGGGAAATGATCTAGATCTATAGCATTCTCTTGATCTCTACGCAGGTCTTGATGAGCTGTGTCTAGATCTAGATTTATTTGGTCTTGAATCAAAGCCTCTTTCCTATAACAACGTATTTCGAAGTCTACCTCATGCAGGGACTGGACCGGGTTTGTTCTAGATCTAGATAATCTCTTGCTTCTGTATTATTATCTAGATCTGGTCTAGATTCTAGATCTAGATCTACATCATTGTTAACATTGTAACATAAAGTTGACAAAACCTCATGTTTTCGCTTTGCTCTTGCTTCTAGATGTAGATATGTGTTGTTATCATTATCTAGAGCTAGATCTGGCCTTGATTTTAGATCTACGTCATTGTCAACATTGTTACCGGTACGGGAATTTGGCTGTACCTTTCGTTTTCGCTTGGCATTTCGAGTATGGTAGCTAAAGATTTGCTTTCGCTTACCTATCAATAATACAATTACAATAAGCTAATAATTTACACAAACATGGGCTAGCCTGCAAAGACTGTGAACGTTTGAATCACATTGGTCATGGTTTATTTACAGATCTATTAGATGACAGTATTTTACTAAATTTATGGCCAAAATTCTTTGAAGAAAATGGTCAAAATGGTGTCTCGAGGATTTCATGTCTCTTCGTAACAGCACGTCTTTAAACCACTAAATGCATTTATAAGGTTATAGAATGATGAATTTGAAAGGACCCAATCGCCAAATGTCAATACAAGATAGAAATGAACAAGTTAAAATCTCAATACAAGATAGAAATGAACAAGTTAAAATCTCAATACAAGATAGAAATCAACAAGTTAAAACGTCAATGCTAGATAGAAATGAACAAGTAATAGTAATATTAGAATAGTTGAAATACTCTTAAAACAATACAATTAAAATTCCAAGTTGCATTCCATACACACTCACACAGATAAAGTATAAGTAAGATTAGTCACAGTGTACATCTCAGTTCAATCTTTACAGAAGGTATTTCTCTAAAAGACATGTATTAAGTAGTGTTTTGAAGATTTCAAGACTGGTCGCAAGCCTCGCGGTTGGAGGTAACGCATGCAATATTTGTGGTACAATTTTGCCAAAACTTCTGTCTCCGAAAAGCTTTATGTGAGTTTTTGGAATTGTCAATAGTTTAGAATTTTGAGATCTTAGCGCACGAGGTCGTTGATATGGAAGACAGACAAGAACCTCGAAAACAAACATCGGTAACTTAAATATAAATATATGGCATTTTTCTCAACTCTAAAAACAGAAGCAACATCTTTTCCAATCTCCATCGGATAACGCATTAAAATACCAATTCACGCACACACATGTACACGTACATGGATCCACATAGGAACACACACACACACACACACACATACACACGCATGCACTTACGTGCACACACGCCTACATCCACACCCACACGCATATATATATATATATATATATATATATATATATATATACACCCAAGCACACATATCCGGACCCCAATAACACTCACGCGCTTACATCCACACGCACGCACACATTATTATACATTCACAGATATACACATACGATTTCTCTACTCTTTCTCTCTCCTCTCTCTCTCTCTCTCTCTCTCTCTCTCTCTCTCTCTCTCTCTCTCTCTCTCTCTCTCTCTCTCTCTCTCTCTCTCTCTCTCTCTCTCTCTCTCTCTCTCTCTCTCTCTCTATCTATCTATCTATCTATCTATCTAACTGTCTCTCTCTGTCTGTCTGTTTGTCTGTCTGTCTGTCTCTCTCTCTCTCACTCTTCCCTTTCTCTCTCTCTTTCTCTCTCTCTCTCTCTCTCTCTCTCTCTCTCTCTCTCTCTCTCTCTCTCATCCCTCCTTTTCCCTTTCTCTCTTTCTATCTATCTCTTTGTGTGTGTGTCTCTCTATCTGTCTGTCTGTCTGTCTGTCTGTCTGTCTGTCTGTCTGTCTGTCTGTCTGTCTGTCTCTCTCTCTCTCTCTCTCTCTCTCTCTCTCTCTCTCTCTCTCTCTCTCTCTCTCTCTCTCTCTCTCTCTCTCTCTCTCTCTCTCTCTCTCTCTCTCTCTCTCTTCTCTTCTCTCTTTCTCTCTTCTCTCTCTCTCTCTCTCTCTCTCTCTCTCTTTCCCCTTTCTCTCTCTCATAGGTGCACACACCAGCACACGCACACGCCTCCCCCCCCCCACACAAACACAGGCGCAGACACGCGCGCAATTTAGTACAAACCACTCGATAACCGTCATAATGTAACACTTTAAGCAATGAAAACACACACAGAAAAAACGTGACCCAAATCGAAATGCATTCCTTCCCTTCACTCACCTCACTCACTCAATGCAATAAATGAAATCAATACGAACATTAACAGTAACAGGTCGAACATGAGAAATAACAATGTCTCAAAATAGACATTGGTTGGATATTTATAGCAGGAGTTGTTTTGTGTGTTGTTTTTTTTTTGTGTGTGTTGTTTTTAAATTATTTGTTTTATGTGCTAGGGCCAAATAAATTCGACTACTAAATCGATGTCGATGATCGTGGTATTAACGGTCAAGCGTTAATCAACGAGCAGTGAGTGTACAAACTCGACACAGAGAAGAGGAAACATTGATTGCACAGGTCGTCATTATTGTGTTCACACAGCTCAAAGCTCCATTATTGGCTTGTTTTTTTCTTGTGTTTTTTTCTTGTGTTTTTTTTTTCAATCCCCGATCCATCGCTCAAGCTGATTGTTTTAGGTTTTGGGGGCGGGGGGATGGGTTGGTTTCCCATGGATTTGCGTTGTTGTTTTTTATGGTTGTTTTATTATCGAACCAAACTTCTGTCAAACTGATAAGTATATTCTTTTTCGTTGTTTTTTTTTTGTTTTTTGTTTTTGTTTTGGTTGCGAATCGACACTCACCCAGAACTGATATTATTTTTGGGTAATTGCTTAAATAAAAATAATACTATTTCTAACGTATCAGGCTTAGCTCAGACTGATAGTGTTATTTTTCTTATGAACCCAATTTCACTCAAACTGATAGTGTTATATTTCTTATGAATCCAATTTCACTAAAACTGATAGTGTTATTTTTCATATGAACTTAATTTCAATCAAACTGACAATATTATTTTTCTAATGAACTCAAATTCACTCACACTAGCAGTGATTTTTTTATGAACCCAAATTCACTCAAACTAACAGTTTTATATTTCTTATCAACCCAAATTCACTCAAACTAACAATGTTATCTTTCTTATGAACCCAAATTCACTCAAACTAACAGTGTTATTTTTCTTATGAACCCAAATTCGCTCAAACTAACAGTGTTATTTTTCTTATGAACCCAAATTTACTCAAACTAACAGTGTTATTTTTCTTATGAACCCAAATTCACTCAAACTAACAGTTTTATTTTTCTTATGAACCCAAATTCACTCAAACTAACAGTGTTATCTTTCTTATGAACTCAGATTCACTCAACTAACAGTGTTACTTTTCTTATTAACCCAAAGTCCCTCAAACTAACAGTGTGATATTTCTTATTAACCCAAAGTCCCTCAAACTAACAGTGTGATATTTCTTATTAACCCAAAGTCCCTCAAACTAACAGTGTGATATTTCTAATTAACCCAAAGTCCCTCAAACTAACAGTGTGATATTTCTTATTAACCCAAAGTCCCTCAAACGAACATTGTTATATTTCTTATGAACCCAAATTCACTCAAACTAACAGTGTTATTTGTTTTATGAACCCAAGTTCACTCAAACTAACAGTGTTATTTTTCTTATGAACCCAAATTCACTCAAACTAACAGTGTTATTTTTCTTATGAACCCAAGTTCACTCAAACTAACAGTGTTATTTTTCTTATGAACCCAAATTCACTCAAACTAACAGTGTTATATTTCTTATGAACCCAAGTTCACTCAAACTAACAGTGTTATTTTTTTATGAACCCAAATTCACTCACACTAGTAGTGTTTTTTTATGAACCCATATTCACTCAAACTAACAGTGTTATTTTTCTTATGAACCCGAATTCCCTCAAACTAACAGTGTTATATTTCTTATTAACCCAAAGTCCCTCAAACTAACAGTGTTATATTTCTTATTAACCAAAATTATCTCAAACTAACATTATTATTTTCTGATGAATCCAAAGTCCTTCAAACTAACATTGTCATTTTTCTTATGAATCAAAATTCACTCAAACTAACATTGTCATTTTTGTTATGAATCAAAATTCACTCAAACTAACATTGTCATTTTTCTTATGAATCCAAAGTCCTTCAAACTAACATTGTCATTTTTCTTATGAATCAAAATTCACTCAAACTAACATTGTCATTTTTCTTATGAATCAAAATTCACTCAAACTAACAGCATGTTTACACATGTTTTATTTATTTTCTAATAAGCCCAACTTTGCGCAAATTGACACTATTTATCATTACTTGCTTTTAGGTTTTTGATGAGCTCATCTTTGCTTAAACTGCTAGTATTTTTGTTTCGTTTTTGTCCTAACCACACTTTTCTAAACTTCATATCATGATTTGCTTTTTGTTATATTCTAACAAACTAAACTTTGCCAACAATAATAAATAATCATAACTGTTTTCCATTACTTTTCCTCCAATGTGTCATTTGCAAGGAATGGTGAAATCTATCTTAAAACTAAATAGAAAAGATAATAAATTATGTAATATAAAAGGAACCTTTCTGTGGAGGCACAAAAAACCCCCAAAACAATCCGAAGAAGATATGGCCCTATATAAACTCCAAGAGTAAATTCCGAAACGGAATTGGCAAACTTTGTACAGATTAAAAAAATTCCGAGGTTTGAAAAAAAACCCATAAGGATGAAGACAAAGCTAACATATTTGCAGCGTTTTTCAGTAGTGCTTTTACTGAAGAACCAACAGGAAAAATAAGAACATCCAAAAGAAATGGTGTAGCCCTACAATTGAAGGCGTCATTTCAATAGTGTGCCTAAGTCACAATTACGTCATTTAGAGACAAATGCCAAAAACCCATGGAATTTGGCACTGTTGGCTTGAGGGAGTTTAAGTTTCAACCGGCTGTAAACGTGACGTATTTTCATTTTATCAATTTTACTCTTTTCATGAAGCATCATTAAAACTTTGTTTTATTCCCTATGACTATTTCTCTGTCTCGTTTTTCACGAAAATGGACAAATCACTGGGAATGAACATGATCTATCCAACGTTTATGAAGGAAGAATTGTCTCATGAATTTACGAAACCCCTGGAAATACTATTTAGAACATCATCTATTGCAACAAGAAAGGTACTCGAAGAGCGAAAACCCCCAAGAATTAATGCTTTATTTAAAAAAAGGAATAAAAACTTACAGGGAATTATAGACCAGCAAGTCTAACGTCGATTGATTGCAAATTGATGGAATAATTGGTAAGGGACCACATAATTGAACAAATGGACCTGAACGATGTCTTCACCAGTAAACAATGGATTTATGTCTTGTCGCTCAACACCATTACAACTTCTACGAGTCATGGACGAGTGGACAGAAGCATTAGGTAATGGAGCCTCGGTAGCTTGCGTCTATTATGGACTATCAAAAAGCGTTTGATATAGTGCCGCATAATAGTTTGATCTGCAAGTTAAAAAACTTAAGGTATTGAACAGGAAACAATCAATTGGATTGAACAATATCTCCATGGGACGAAATAACAGGTTGTAGTGAATGATAAGAGCACAACGTGGTTCAATGAAACGTCTGGATTTCCCCAAGGATCGGTGATAAGACCATTGCATTTTGTAGTTTTTATTAACGACTTTCCTGATTCCACGGTGTATCTGTTTGCCAATGATACCAACATATTCAGCCTAGTTAGAATCAAACAAAATGTGTAGGCATTGCAAAAATGATTTGATTTAAGTCACAGCTTGGAGCAATACATGGCTATTACGTTTCCATCTTGATAAGTGTAAGCATATGCACATTGGTAAACACAATCCAGACCTAAACTATGATTTCTTCACTAATGGGAAAACAACTGGAACTGGTGACGGATAAAAAAAATACTGGAGTGACTATAGACAGTGATGTAAGTTTTGAAAAACACATAATTGAGAAAGTAAGAAAAGAGAAACATCGATGTTTGTAATGATTAGGAGAATATCACAACACTTTAAAGAAGAAACATTCATTCCGCTGTATATGTCATTAGTCCATGCACATTTGGAATACGTCAGTTCAGTCTGGGCATCTTACAAGATTAGACATATAGATCTAATAGAGGAGTTCAACTATGCATAGCAAAGCAGATCCAAGGCATGACTGATTTAACATATTATAATGAAAGACTGAGGGAACTCAAATTGCCAACACATAGTTATAGGAGATTTCGGGGCGATATCATAAAAGTATACAAGATAGTGCACTGCGTTTATGAAGACAAACTGGGAAGCTTCATCAAAAAGGGCGTCTCATATTTCTGTACGAAAAGGCAGTAGAGGAAACATAAATACACTGTACCCTCAAAGGGCAAGATAACCTTCTAAAATACAGCTTCAATGTGAAAGTGGAACAACTTTGGAACGGTTTTCAGGAGCGGTTTCATGAGCCAAAACGTTAGACTCATTTAAGAACAGGCTTGACAAGCTCTGGGGAAGGCAGGAAATAGTCTACAGCTATAATAAAGTCACAATCACCACACGCCTTGAGACAGACAGCCAACAGCAGGTCCAACGAAGACCATCATTAGAACCTGTTCCTGAAGTCAACGCTAAGTAACGATAACTAAGTACTATGGTTGAATCCAGGACACACACACACACACACGATCGATCGTTTTTCTTCAGTGGCAGACTGGCGCCACGCGTCGTTTTGTTGAAGGCACAAATGATGGGCCACATCACAGCACGTGATTGAATTGCTCCGTACAAATATACAGGATCATAATAGCAACAGGCTTAAACTGTAGCAAACAAATAGGAACATAAAAGCGGATAACAGGATTACCCTGTAGCAGAGAATTAGGAGCATAATAGCGGATAACTCAATTACCCTGTAGTAAACAATTAGGAGCATAATAGCGGATAACAGGATTACCCTGTAGCAAACAATTAGGAGCATAATAGCGGATAACTCAATTGCTCTGTAGCAAACAATTAGGGACATAAAAGCGGATAACAGGAGTACCCTGTAGCAAACAGTTGAGAGCATAATAGCGGATAACTCAATTATCCTGTAGCAAATAGCTAAGAGCATAATAGCGGATAACAGGAAACAATTAGGAGCTCTGTAGCAAACAACAATTAACTGGAACATAGTAGCAGATAACAGGATTACACTGTAGCAAACAATTAGGAGCATAATAGTGGAGAAAAGGATTATTCTGTAGCAAACAATTACGAGCTTATAGCGTATAACTGGACCACACTATAGCAAACAATCAGGAGCATAATAACAAATAACGGGATTACCCTGTAGCAGACAATTAGGAGCATAATAGTAGATAAAATGATTACCCTGTAGAAAACAATTAGGAGCATAATAGCGGAGAAAAGAAAATTCTTTAGCAAACAATTACGAGCTTAATAGCGTATTAGGGACTGGATAACAGGATTACGCTGTAGCAAACAATTAGGAGCATAATAGCAGAAAACCGGATTATTCTTTAGCAAACAATTAAGAACTTAATAATGTATAACTGGATTACACTGTAGCAAACGATTAGGAGCATACTAGCAGATAACATTACCCTGATTACATGACAGCCTAACACGACTAGAAAACAATTAGGAGCATAATAGCGGATAACAGAAAACCCTGTAGAAAACAATTAGGAGCATTGTAGCGGATAACAGGATTACCATGTAGCAAACAATTAGGGACAAAAAAGCAGATAACAGGATTACGCTGTAGTAAACAATTAGGGGCATAAAGCAGATAACAGGATTACCCTCTAGCAAACAATTAAGAACATAATAATGGATAACTAGATTACTCTGTAGAAAAATCAACTACAAGCGTAATGTCAGGTAACAGAATTACACAGGAGCAATTAGAGCATGACAGCCGATAACAATATACTAGAAACGATTGGGAGCATAATAACGGATAAAGATTATCCCGTAGCAAACAATTAGAACATAAAGCGGACAACGTTGCCCTGTAGTAAAATATAAGACATAATTTCATTAACAGGATTACGCTATAGCAAACAATTAGGAGCATACTAGCGGACAACGATTACCTTATAGAAAAATCAACTACAAGCGTAATGTCAGGTAACAGAATTACACAGGAGCAAGAAGAATTACGATCGTAATATACTAGGAGCTTAATAACGGTTAATTTGGTCTATCAAAAAACAACGTTGCCTGTCAGACCATTTGTGACCTGATCATAATTGCAAATGGATTGTTTTTGTTGTTATTTAATTTGAATTTATCCATCGACCATTTGTGATGATCTCAGGGTGAAATAAGAAGAAATAGCAAGATGAAAGCATAAGTATGAAAAAAAGCTTGATGTGGTTTGATTTGATTTACTCACATTGACAACTAAAGTGATCTCGGGGTTTTATGATAGGGTTTTTAATTTTGCCCGGACTATCCTGTAAACAGCCAAGGGTGCACAGAGTGTTGTGTTTGATCTGCGCACGGGGCCTCCTTTTTATGGTTGGACCAGGGGAGTAGATTTGTCTTCGAAACAAACTCGAGAAAAACTTTCAATAATTGGCGGGGGTTTGAACCCACTACCTTTTGGTTGAGAGGCAGATACCTTTTCTCTGGACTACCGATTCCCATGAATCGAAAGTAGAGCTTAACAAAACGATAATTGCCACATACCGAGACATGCACACACACAAAAACTCCAAAGAAACATAGAAAAACCACTAAACAAATATCAAAAAGTAAAGCAAGGTGTACTAAAATAATGGGACTCGGTAGTCCATAGGCAAAGTGTACTCAAATAATGGGACTCGGTAGTCCATAGGCAAAGTGTACTCAAATAATGGGACTCGGTAGTCCATAGGCCATAGGGACTTGGTAGTCCAAAAAGTGTACTAAAATAATGGGACTTGGTAGTCCATAGGCAAAGTGTACTCAAATAATGGGACTTGGTAGTCCATAGGCAAAGTGTACTCAAATAATGGGACTTGGTAGTCCATAGGCAAAGTGTACTAAAATAATGGGACTTGGTAGTCCATAGGCAAAGGGACTTGGTACCATAGGCAAAGTGTCGGCCTGTCAATGGGACTTGGTAGTCCATAGGCAAAGTGTCGGGACTGTACCAAATAATGGGACTCGGTAGTCCATAGGCAAAGTGTACTCAAATAATGGGACTTGGTAGTCCATAGGCAAAGTGTACTCAAATAATGGGACTCGGTAGACCATAGGCAAAGTGTACTCAAATAATGGGACTCGGTAGACCATAGGCAAAGTGTACTCAAATAATGGGACTCGGTAGTCCATAGGCAAAGTGTACTCAAATAATGGGACTCGGTAGACCATAGGCAAAGTGTACTCAAATAATGGGACTCGGTAGACCATAGGCAAAGTGTACTCAAATAATGGGACTCGGTAGACCATAGGCAAAGTGTACTCAAATAATGGGACTCCCAGTACTAGGCAAAGGTAGACTCCATAGGCCAAGGCAAAGTGTACTCAAATAATGGGACTCGGTAGACCATAGGCAAAGTGTACTCAAATAATGGGACTCGGTAGTCCATAGGCAAAGTGTACTCAAATAATGGGACTCGGCAGTCCATAGGCAAAGTGTACTCAAATAATGGGACTCGGTAGACCATAGGCAAACTAAAATAATGGGACTCGGTAGACCATAGGCAAACTAAAATGGGACTCGGTAGACCATAGGTACTCAAATAATGTCGTAGTCCATCAAACTAATAATGGGACTCGGTAGTCCATAGGCAAAGTGTACTCAAATAATGGGACTCGGTAGACCATAGGCAAAGTGTACTCAAATAATGGGACTCGGTAGACCATAGGCAAGGTGTACTAAAATAATGGGACTCGGTAGACCATATGTGTGTACCAAATAATGGTGACTGTACCATAGGTAAAATAATGGGACTCGTAGACCATAGGCAAAGTGTACCAACAATGGACTCAAATAATGGGACTCGGTAGTCCATAGTGTAAATAATGGACTCGGTAGTCCATAGGCAAAGTAGTACTCAAATAATGGGACTCGGTAGTCCAGACTCAAATAAGCTCAAATAATGGGACTCGGTGAGGTGTACTGGGACTTGGTAAAAATACTCAAATAATGGGACTCGGTAGTCCATAGGCAAAGTGTACTAAAATAATATTCTACTAAGCAAAACTATTGCCAAACTTTGTTTGATTAAACATTTATCCCATCGACCATACGTACTGATCTTAGGTGGATAAAATAAGAGGAGACAGACTGAAACGAAGTGAGAAGGCAAAGTGTGAAAGGTAAAGAATTGGAACCTTACAGTAGTCCATAGGCAAACCACTCACTGATTGCAAACAACATACCTCTGGGTTGGAGAGGAAGACACCTTGTCTCTGAACTAAACGAGTGCCCAGTTGGTTGAGAGGCAGACACCTTGTCTCTGAACTACCGGAGTCCCCAGTTGACCAAGAGGCAGACACCTTGTCTCTGAACTACCGAGTGACCAGTTGGATAGACAACATGAGAGGCAGACACCTTGTCTCTGAACTACCGAGGACCCAGTTGGTTGAGAGGCAGACACCTTGTCTCTGAACTACCGAGTGCCCAGTTGGTTGAGAGGCAGACATCTCTGAACTAATGGGACCCGGTGATAGGCAAACTTGTCTCTGAACTACCGAGAGGCAGACATCTTGTCCTGGGAGTTGGTTGAGAGGCAGACACCTTGTCTCTGAACTACCGAGTCCCCAGTTGGTTGAGGGGCGGACAACTTGTCTCTGAACTACCGAGTCCCCAGTTGGTTGAGAGGCGGACATCTTGTCTCTGAACTACCGAGTCCCCAGTTGGTTGAGAGGCGGACACCTTGGCTTGACTACCGAGTCCCCTGCCCAGTAGCAACGAAAACGAGACAAACACAAAGGAATACACAAGGGGGGTTAGAGAAATAAAGCAGGACACAGAATCGAACCCGTAACATCTGCCTTGTCATGTAGATGGGAAAGTAAATAGTAGCATGGCTGGTAGTGCACGTTGAGGCCGTTATGGATGCCGACGCGGAAGTCACGGGTTTGATCCTGTCTTGTACCCAAATATTATTGTTCTGTTTATTTCCTTTTGATTTGTCTTGTATTGGTCCTATTGGGTGGCAATATTTAATTTATGTCCTTTTCCATCGCTATAGAAATCGGTAATGAACCGGCTCTAAGGACAATAAAAAACCTTGAAGAAATTTCAGTCAATTATGTAAGAGGTTTTGTGTTGAACCGTTGTGTTGTAAGCTCGTAATCACGACGAGACTGGTTCAAGCCCCATGGCTGGTACAGGTCCAGTATTTTTTCACAACGTTGTACTCTTAGGAAAAGTACGTACTCTAACTTTCCTCACTTGACGCAGGTGTAAATAAGTACCCAGCTATAGGTAGAGAAAGACCTTGTCAGAGTGTTATTACGAAACGCCCAATAGGCTTGTGTACTGTATACTCCTCTGGGAGTGTTGAGAAGGACTTTGAATGAGATGGCCTGCTGGGGGATAAACGATGTACAGTCGGTGAGCCTGCACTTGTGCGGGGATAGGTACGGACTATGAACTCATCTTTAAGTTTTGTCTATTAATCAACGGCTGAGGAATGACACTGTTCCTTTAAGTATGGCCTTGACCAATGTTATATTCTATTAAGAAACCAATGCACGTCTTTCCTTTCATTATTCTTCAGCTTTCACTTTTCATTTTGATTTTTCTTGTGGAACTATTATTACCTCCAATAATTCTTTTTTTTTAAATTTTTGACAGTTCTTGAAGTTTTGATGTTTTTGCTTCTCTCTTTCCTTTGTTGTGCATTTCTTTTTTCCTTTATTGCCTTGAAATTAAAGATTCTAGTCACGTAATTGAAAGCGTGCATTTCAATGAAAAACATTCCACCCTCAGGTTGCTAGCTACTTGATAGCATATTCCCCAGGGGAACTTTGTAGTCCAGAGGCAAGGTGTCGGCCTCTCAAACCAAAAGGTAGTGAGTTAGAGCACCGCCAACGATTTCAAAGCTTTTTTTCGAGTTTGTTCCGAATCCAATCTACTCCCTGGTCCAGATCGACACCTAGTCCCATCGGAGACGGACGACAAAAAAGGAGGCCCCGTGTGCAGATAATAACACTCTGTGCACGTTAAAGATAACTTGGCCTATTTACAGGGTAGTCCAAAAAATTAAAAATCCTACCAAAAAAACCGAGATCACATTAGATGTGGATATGGGTTAATCCAGTCCAATCAGAATGAACATCCTATCCCTTTCCATCGCTGTCCGTATGATATTGTAGACGGCTGACAGAAGGTGTTGGTAGGGCCTACTCTCTTTCCTTTCACTCTTTGGCATCTCTTTCGTCTTTCTCGTTTTCCTGAAATCACTGCATAGTACAATGAAATACGGTCAATGGCAATGGAACGATACTTCGAGTTGTCCTCATTTTTCATCTTCATTAAAGACATGTTCTTCGTTATATAGAGTAGGGGGTGGATCTCAATCCAACATTGATTGTTATAGTCTTTTTAATTACGTATGTAAAGCAGAGGAAACAGCTTGTGAAAAGGATAAGTCCGGCGCACAGCCCGTTTTGGATCTAAAGTGACACAATCAAGACTGAAATGATTTGGACGGTGAAGAGCCATAAAGTTTAGGGTAAGGGTTGAGTTAAAGTTATAGTTCGAGTTAAAGCTCAGGGCTACGTTCAGGGTTAAGGTTACATTTAAGGTCAAGGTTAAGGTTACATTTAAGGTCAGGGTTAAGGTTAAGTTTAGGGTTAAGGGGGTATTGTTTGTTTGTTTTTTTTACCTAAGGTGACATAAGCAAGATTGAAAAGAAGATTGGGGAGGGAAGAGACTGAACTAGTTTAGGTTTAGGATTAGGGTTGGAGTTAGGGTTAGGCTTAAGGATAGGGTTAAGGATAGAGTTACGTTTAAGTCTAGAGTTAAGGGTGCTTGTTTTGGACCTAAATGCAAAAAAAAACAACAACTAAACAACAACAACCCAACAACAAACCAAGACTGCAAAGGCTTAGATATGGGGCAGAGAAGAGACATGATTTTGTAACATTAAAAAAAAAAGATAAATATATATCTCTTTCGGA
>JAXRKP010000335.1:115000-122500 GCA_037039925.1 Doris montereyensis | reverse complement strand
GAGTGAGAGCGATGGAAGAGAGAGAGAGAGAGAGAGAGAGAGAGAGAGAGAGAGAGAGAGAGAGAGAGAGAGAGAGAGAGAGAGAGAGAGAGAGAGAGAGAGAGAGAGAGAGAGAGAGAGAGAGAGAGAGAGAGAGAGAGAGAGAGAGAGAGAGAGAGAGAGAGAGAGAGAGAGAGAGATATGTCTGACTTACTACCTTAATTTCGAAGAATGCATGCAATCGGTTGCATTTATGTTGATAATGAGCTAAGAAATCATAATCACGCAAAGATCTATGAGATTATTGAATAACATCAACATTCAGAGGCTGTTCTTCAAGTGGCATCATGCCTGGGGGGATTGGTAGTCCGGAGGCCACTTTGTTGACCTCTCAACCAAAAGGAAGTGGGTTCAATAGTGTTCTAGACGCCCCCTCCCCCCTGGTCCAGGTAGATGATTCGACACCTCGTCCCATCGTAGATGGACGATAAATGAAGGATGTCTCGTGTGAAGATCACAACACTGTGTGAACATTAAAGATCCCGTGGCTGATTATAGGGTAGTCCACCCGAAATTAGAAATCCTACCGAGAACCCCGAGATCCCCGTATTTGTGGATGTGCAGATCAAATCAGAGGAAGCATTCTGGCTTCAGAGAGCAGTGGCTATCATTTCAAAGTTTGCATGCATCTACCAAAGTATTTCCTTTTGCATTCGTCACATATCCATTTACCTTCATCACAGATCATCATTTTGCATTCGTCACAAATCCAATTATCTTTGTCACATATCTTCATTTTGCATTCGTCACAAATCTATTTATCTTTGTCACATATCATCATTTTGCATTCGTCACAAATCTATTTATCTTTGTCACACATCATCATTTTGCATTCGTCACAAATCTATTTATCTTTGTCACATATCTTCATTTTGTATTCGTCACAAATCTATTTATCTTTGTCACATATCTTCATTTTGTATTCGTCACAAATCTATTTATCTTTGTCACATATCTTCATTTTGCATTTGTCACAAATCTATTTATCTTTTTCACATATCTTCATTTTACATCCGTCACAAATCTATTTATTTTTGTCACATATCTTCATTTTGCATTCGTCACAAATCTATTTATCTTTGTCACAGATCATCATTTTGCTTTCGTCACATATCCATTTACCTTTGCCATGCATCCTTTTTCATTCGACACATATTATTGTAACTTGCACATTTTACCGTAGTCACATTGTATCCTTAAGCATTTGTCTCACGGTCTTGACCTCTGTGGGGAAATATTATTTTGCATTCGTCACATATTATTTTTACCTTTGTTACAACTGTCATATCCTTTTACCTTTGTCATACATAATACACATACTCCACCGCATTGTACATAATTTTGTACTCATCACATATTCTGTAACCATCGTCACACAAATTAACTGTCCCCCCAAACCCCAACAATAATTGTAACAGATCCAAAAAAAAAAAAAATAATAAAAAAAAATAAAAAAATAAATAAAATGACCCACAGCAAGAGCCTATATTACAATAGGCCACAATCTGTCTCCCAACTCTTTGAACCGTTGCCTTATTCTCGCTCTTCGTCTCTGTCGGTGTTTCGCATACCATCAGAGCCAGACAACCACAGTTCAGCAAAATTCCTAATAGAACAGATCTGATCTAATCACAACACTACAGTTCAGCTCAATCTTTTCACCTCCCCCACATCCCAGCTACAATATCTCATTATCACCAACTGCCTGTTGCTCCTATGAGAGAGCCAGGCACATATTATAAAAGATGTATTTATAGTCCAGAGACATTTGACGGCTCTCAGACAGAGAGTTCTTCATGCCCTGGCGTCTCATGCTTTCTGGCGTCTCTTTCCTTCAGACTGATGAGAGATCAGACTTCCTTCCTTTCATCTCTGCTCCTGTTTTTTTCGTTCTTTCGACCGACATTTCTTCTTTCTTTTCATTTTTGTTTCTTTCTTCATTCATTCTTTCTTTCAGACAATTGCATTTAAAATTTCCTTCTCAACTTCTTTGTTTGTTTGAGACAGTGGATGTATCTTCTTTCTCTTTCCTTTTTCTTCTTCTTTTTTCTTTCTTCCTTCTTTCTTTCTTCATTATTTCTTTCTTCTTTCTTCGCGTTTGTTTGGAGCATGCTTCTTTTTTCTTCTTTCTTTCTTACTTCTGTATTTATTCTTTCTTTCTTTAGATCTATTTATTCTTTCTATCTATCTATCTATCTTTCTTTCTTTCTTTCTTTCTTTTCTTAGTCTATCTTTTATTCTAATGCTTCTTTCTTTTAAAATTGAAGTTATTTCGTTCGTTCTTATCTTCTTTACCTATAGCTTTCTTTCGTATTTCATTCAAACCTGATTTTCTCTTTTCTGTCTTTTCTTTCTTTCTTTCTTTTGTTATTTCTTTCTTTCTTCTTTCGTTCTTCTTCATTCTTTTGTTATTTCTTTCCTTCTTTTGTTATTACTTTTCTTCTTTCTTTTGTATTTCAACGTTGTGAAAAAAGAACGACCCATGTGGTTTGAACCAGTGTTTCTCTTGTTCTTTCTGCGTGTTATTTATTATATTATATTTTCATTTCTTTAGTTTTTTCTTTCGTTCTTTTCGTTCTTTTTGACTGTCTTCCTTTTCAATTTTCTTTCTTTTCTACTTTCTTCAGTTCTTCTTTTTTCTTTCATTTCTTGTTTCTTCTTTCTTTCTTTTTTCTTTCTGTCTGTTTTCTGTCTACTTTCTATATATTTACACTCTTTCTTTTCTATGCTCTAGCCAGGCTTTCAACTTTCTACAGTTCAGCTACAATATCTCATCATTATCACCAATTGCTTTCTGTTGCTCCTATGCTCTAGCCAGGCACAAACAACAACGACGTTCAGCTACAATATCTCATTAGATATCACCGACTGAGTGTTGCTCTATGCCTCTATCCAGCGCCGCGTTTGACCTGAAGTGAGAGTTGTAGGGACACGTCTCTCATTATTATAATCGCATTCTGCCTGTCTCATGCCCTGGCGTCTCATTGCTGATCTTCCTATTTCACTTGCCTGAATAGTACGTCACTGCGTTTGTTTGTTTGTTTGGCTTTTTTTTTTACATTATATAAAAGCGGATCTTGCCATTGCTCGTTGTTGTTGTATTATTATTATTATTATTATTATTATTATTATTATTATTATTATTATTATTATTATCTTTATTATTATTATTATTATTATTCTTTCTTATCTTATTATTTTTATTTTTATTTTTTTTTTTAAATTTATTCTATTATCATTTCTTATTTTTTATTATTACTTTTATTATTGTTATCTTCCGCTTCTAGTCCATTTGTTATGCAGTTGATTTATTTTATCTTGATTTATTCATCAGTCGCGTGGGTTGTTTTTCTTTCATTTTTCTGAGCATCACACGAGTCAGGATTTCTTTCAAAGGTCATCCCAGATCTCTATAAGGCTATTCCTACTTATCTCCATCCCTGGCGTCTAAAACACACAATTTCGCCCAGAGCAATTGTATGAATAAGCAAATCAAACACCGAAAATTTCCTGTACTAGAATAGTTTATTTATTTATCTTTCTATTTATTTCTTTTATTCTTTCTTCTTTCTTTCTTTCTTTCTTTCTTTCTTCCTTCTTTGTTTTTATCTTCCTTCTTTATAAATCTTATCTTTCTTTCTTTCTTTCTTTCTTTCTTTCATTGTTATCTTCTTGCTTTTCTGTCTTTCTTTCTTCTTTCATTCTTTCTTTCTTTCTTTCTTCTTTCTTCTTTCTTTCTTTCTTTCTTTCTTTTTCTTTCTTTCTTCTGCTTCTTTCTTCTTTCTTTCTTTCTTTCATTATTTCTTTCTTTCTTTCTTGCTTTCCTTTCTTTCTTTCTTTGTTTGTTTCTTTCTTTCTTTCTTTCTATCGTTCTTTCTTTCGTTCTTTTTTATCTTCTTTTTCTGTTCTTTCATTTTCTTTCCTTTCTTCTTCTTCTTTTCTTCCTTTCTTTCTTTCTTCTTTCTTTCTTTCTTTTTTATTGTGTCAGGATCTTTCAGTCTAAATTTCCTTTTTCTTCATCTTTCTCTGTTTCGTCTTTCTGTTTTCAAGTTTCTCTGAATATCTTTCTAATCTATTCTACATTTCTTTCTTTCTTTGTGCTTTATCTTTCTATTCTATCTTTTATTCTTTCTTTCTTTCTTTCTTTGTTAATTAATCTATCGTCTTTGGGAGATAATCAATCTTTTTTTCTTTCTTTCTTTAGGGATCTCTATCTTTTTCTTCTTTCTTTCTCTATTTCGTTCTTTCTTTTCTTTCTATTATCTTTTCTTTCGAAAATTGTCTTTCTTTCTTTTTTTCTTTCTTTCAACAGTTGTCTTCAGAACCTAGTCTTTCATTCTTCTCTTTCTTTCTTTCTTTATTTCTTTTTCTTTCTTTCGTTATCACTTTTTTTCTAAATATGTTCTTTCTTGCTTTCGTTATTTCTTTTTTCTTTGGTTTTTGTTTTTGACCTTGCTTTCTTATTTCTGTTTCTTTCTATTATTTCTTATTTTTCTTTCTTCTCTTTCTATCTTCTTTCAGCTTCCATTCTACTTTCGTTTGATCGATTAATTATGTTTTTCTTCTATATATCTTTATGATCTTTCTTTTATCTATCTTGTCTTTACAGTTATCTATCTTACCTTTCTATCTTAAATTTCTTTCTTTAATGCTTTCTTTCTTTCTTTCTTT
Source organism: Doris montereyensis (assembly GCA_037039925.1). Classification (NCBI taxonomy): domain Eukaryota; kingdom Metazoa; phylum Mollusca; class Gastropoda; order Nudibranchia; family Dorididae; genus Doris; species Doris montereyensis. Next base: position 117,790 of record JAXRKP010000335.1, on the reverse strand, counting down.
CTTTTGTTTCCTTTTTTTGTTTTACCTTCTTTTAGTACTATATGTTTGATCTTTTGTTCTTTCTGTCGTTATTTCTTTAGACGTTATTTATTATTAGATTTCTTTCGTTTTTTCTTTCGTTCTTTCTTCATTGTTTTTTCTTTCTAGGTTCTTTCGTTCTTTCTGACTGTCTTTCTTCCTTTTTCGTTTTTTCTTTCTTTCTTTCATTCTTTCTTTCTTTCTTTCGTTCTTTCTGATTCTTTCTTCTTTCGTTCTTTCCTGCTTTTGTTCTTTCTTTCTTTCTTTCTTTCTTTCTTTCTTTCTTTTTTCTGTCTGTCTTTCTTTCCTCCTTTCGTTTTCTTTCTGATTTCTGTCTTCTTCTACCTATCCTTTCTTTCGAAGACTTTCTTTCGCTCTTTCTTTCTATTGAATACTTTCTTTCTTTCTTAAACCTATCAAATTCATTACACTAGTAGCACACTTTCTTTTCATGGCGAGGGAATCTATTCTTTCTTTATCTTTCCTTTCTGATCTTTCTTTCTATTCTTTCCGTCTGTCTTTCTTTTCGTTTTTAAATAGTTCTTTCTTTCTTTCTTTTTTTTTCTTTCTTTCTTTTTTTTTGATTTCAGTAGAGAACGGAACAATTGTAGAGACGGAAAGTCTTAGGGTTTAAAAGCCGCCGGATCGAGAACGTGAGATGAGCTGTGACATACAATTACTTGAGCCACCCACTGGTGAGAGAAAGTTAGAGAACTGTAGACAGACATTGATTTCAGACAGACTCTCCGCTCTCTCACGCGCGCCGCGTTTGAAAGAGAAAGTGCACAGTTGTAGTAGGACTCACGTCTCATCATCACAATAATATTATAATCGCATGTCGTATGTCGTGGCTACTGTGCGTGTATTGGAGTAAACGTGCGTGCGTTGCTGTTGATCTTCCTTGGATTTCACTTTGCCTGGAATAGTACGTCCTGCGTTTGTTTGTTTGTTTGGCAATAGATTTTTACATTCATAATAAGCGGATCTTGCTGCTCAAGGTTGTCGTTGTTGTTGTAGTTATTATTATTATTATTATTATTATTATTATTATTATTATTATTATTATTATTATTATTATTATTATTATTATTATTATTATTATTATTATTATTATTATTATTATTATTTTTATTTCATTTTTAAAAAAATATATATTTTTATTTTTTTATTATTATCATTTTATTATTAATATTTTTTATTATTACTTTTATTATTGTTATCATTTTTCTCCTTCCGCCGTTCTAGTATTTGTGCATTGATTTATTTCATCTCGTGCGCTTTATGCATTGATTTATTTTATCTCGTGCACTTCCATCAGTCGCGTGGGTTGTTTTTCTTTCACTTTTTCTCTAGCATCACACGAGTTAGTAGGCAGGATTCGTCACATCATTCAAAGGTCATCCCAGATCTATGCTATAAGGCTATTCCTACTTCAGATTTACAGCTGTATCTCCAGCGAATCTCGTTCAGGAAAACAATGCCAAAAACACACAATTTCGCGTGAACTCAGCCAGCAATTGTATGAATAAGTAAAATCAAAAGAAAAATAGTTCCTGTACTAGAATATAGATTATTTATTTATCTATCTATCTATTTATCTATCTATTTATTTCTCTCTCTCTCTCTCTCTCTCTCTCTCTCTCTCTCTCTCTCTCTCTCTCTCTCTCTCTCTCTCTCTCTCTCTCTCTCTCTCTCTCTCTCTCTCTCAAAATATATATATATAGAAAACACAAATATAAACAAACATATATATATATCCATCTATTTACCTGTCTGTCCGTCAGCCTGCCTGCATGTATGGCTGCCTGCCTGCCTGTCAGTCTGCCTGCCCGTCTGCCTGCCTGCCTGTCTGTCTGTCTGTCTATCTGGCTGGTTGCCTGACACAACAAAAACAACAACAACCCATCGAAACCCAACAACCCCAAAACAACAACAAACCCCATCGAAACCTCAACAACCCCAGAACAAACAGACAACCCCATCGAAACCCAACAACCCCAAAACAACACCAAACCTCATCAGAAACTCAACAACCCCAAAACAACACCAAACCCCATCGAAACCCAACAACCCCAAAACAACAGACACCAAACCCCATCTAAAACCAACAACCCCAAAACAACACCAAACCTCATCGAAACCCAGAGAACCCCCAAACACCAAACCTCATCGAAAACCCAACAACAGAGAGAGAGAGAGAGAGAGAGAGAGAGAGAGAGAGAGAGAGAGAGAGAGAGAGAGAGAGAGAGAGAGAGAGAGAGAGAGAGAGAGAGAGAGAGAGAGAGAGAGAGAGAGAGAGAGAGAGAGAGAGAGAGAGAGAGAGAGAGAGAGAGAGAGAGAGAGAGAGAGAGAGAGAGAGAGAGAGAAAGAGAGAGAGAGAGAGAGATAGAGAGAGAGAGAGAGAGAGAGAGAGAGAGAGAGAGAGAGAGAGAGAGAGAGAGAGAGAGAGAGAGAGAGAGAGAGAGAGAGAGAGAGAGAGAGAGAGAGAGAGAGAGAGAGAGAGAGAGAGAGAGAGAGAGAGAGAGAGAGAGAGAGAGAGAGAGAGAGAGAGAGAGAGAGAGAGAGAGAGAGAGAGAGAGAGAGAGAGAGAGAGAGAGAGAGAGAGAGAGAGAGAGAGAGAGAGAGAGAGAGAGAGAGAGAGAGAGAGAGAGAGAGAAATAGAGAGAGAGAGAGAGAGAGAGAGAGAGAGTTTCAACGAGAGAGATTCAACTGACTCAGTTGAGAGAGAGAACGCTGAGATTCAACTTTGACTCAGTTGCAGACAGAGAGAGA
>JAXRKP010000335.1:107500-110000 GCA_037039925.1 Doris montereyensis | reverse complement strand
TTCGTATTTCTCCACATTGTCCTATTCTGTTCGTATTTCTCCACAGTGCCTATTCTGTTCTTTTCTCCACATTGCCCTATTCTGTTCGTATTTCTCCACATTGTTCCTCCACATTGTCCTATTCTGTTCGTATTTCTCCACAGTGTCCTATCCTGGTTTTCTCCATTGTCCTATCCTGTTCGTATTTCTCACATTGTCCTATCCTGTTCGTTTTCTCCACATTGTCCTATCCTGTTCGTATTTCTCCACATTGTCCTATCCTGTTCGTATTTCATCCTGTTCATCCACATTGTCCTATCCTGTTCGTATTTCCCTGTTCGTCTATCCTGTTCGTTTTCCCTACCCTATTGTTCGTATTTACCTACATTGTCCTATCCTGTTCGTATTTACCTACATTGTCTGTTCGTATCTCCTATTCTCTCCACATTGTCCTATGTTCGTATTTACCTGTTCGTATTTCCCACAGTGCCCTATTCTGTTCGTATTTACCTATCCTATTCTGTTCGTATTTCTCCACAGTGTCCTATCCTGTTAAATGTTTGTCCTATCCTGTTCGTATTTCCCTACATTGTCCTATCCTGTTCGTATTTCTCCACATTGTCCTTCTTTCTCCACATTGTCCTTTCGTCTTTCTCCACATTGTCCTACCTGTTCGTCTTTCTCCACATTGTCCTACCCTGTTCGTCTTTCTCCATTGTCCTACCTGTTCGTCCCCATCTCTTGCACCTACGATCTTCAGTCTCTAGCCTACCTACTTGGGTTTTACCTTGGATGCGTTCATTCTGAATCTCATCCAACCTTGACCTTGACACACCCAAGGAGAACCGTAACATCTTCATCTCCAGTCACCTCTAACTCTTCTTCTTGTCTCTTTTGTTAGGCAGCGGTTTCAGTCCTTGCATCATTGCTGGACGAACTACTGTTTTTTACACCTTTCCTTTCATTTTTGCAGATATCTTCTTATCAAATAATTTCTTATCTCTCCGTCACTGTCCTTCATCCATTTCATCCTGCCACATTCTGTTTTTTTACTTTTCTCATATTGCTACATGAAGTCTTTAAATAATTGTATACATTTAAAAACTGAAACGATGTAACATAATATATAATGATTATAAAATATACGTCCCAAAACCAACGTTGCCCATATGAAGTGAAATCGACCGTAGTAACACATGCGTGTCATTGCAATACGTGGTGAAATTGACTTTAGTAACACATGCGTGTCATTGCAATATGTGGTGAAATTGATTTCAATACGTAACTTTCTAACACATGCGTGTCATTGCAATACGTGGTGAAATTGACTGTAGTAACACATGCGTGTCATTGCAATATGTGGTGAAATTGACTGTAGTAACACATGTCCTTCATCCATTTCATCCCAAATATGTGGTGAAATTGACTTTAGTAACATATTGCTACATGTGTCATTGCAATACGTGGTGAAATTGACTGTAGTAACAAATTGAATATATGCGTGTCATTGCAATACGTGGTGAAATTGACCGTAGTAACACATTGCAATACGTGTCATTGCAATACGTGGTGAAATTGACCGTAGTAACACATGCGTGTCATTGCAATACGTGGTGAAATTGACCATAGTAACACATGCGTGTCATTGCAATATGTGGTGAAATTGATCGTAGTAACATGCGTGTCATTGCAATACGTGGTGAAATTGACTGTAGTAACACATGCGTGTCATTGCAATACGTGATGAAATTGATAGTAACCATGTTCTTCATTGCAATACGCGGTGAAATTGACTGTAGTAACACATGCGTGTCATTGCAATGTTGATAGTGCAATACGTACGTGGTGAATACGTGGTGAAATTGACTAACACATGCGTGTCATTGCAATACGTGGTGAATTGACTGTAGTAACATGTCATTGCAATACGTGGTGAAATTGACTGTAGTAACACATGCGTGTCATTGCAATGTGTTAAAATAGTGTTTGAATCACTGTAATTATATCACATATTTTTAACGTTATCAAAATAACGTGTCATTGCAATACGTGGTGAAATTGACCGTGCATGTAACACATGTTTGTCATTTCAATACGTGTGTTGAAATTGACCGTAGTCAACTATGCGTGTCATTTCAATACGTGGTGAAATTGACTGTAGTAACACATGCATGTTCATTGCAATACGTGGTGAAATTGACTGTAGTAACACATGCGTGTCATTGCAATATGTGGTTGTGTTGACTGTAGTAACCTGCATGTCATTGCTAATATGTTCTTGTTGACTGTAGTAACACATGCGTTGTCATTGCAATACGTGGTGAAATTGGCTGTAGTAACATGTTCATGTTCATCTTTGCAATGTGTTGTCTAATTTCCTGAATCACTGAATAATTATTGTTCATATTTGCTTATGTTATCAAAATAACTGTATTCAGTTATACATATTCTTGTTCATCTTTGGATGTGTTGTCTGTTTTCCTGTATTCAGCTATGTGTTCATGTTCATTTGTGCTTGTTT
>JAXRKP010000335.1:100000-102500 GCA_037039925.1 Doris montereyensis | reverse complement strand
TAAGGCAAGACAGAAACATGTTCAGATGGTCAAACTTGTATTAGAAACAAAGAAAAGAAGAGTGAAAATTATGAGAAAACAAAAACGATGATTTCAGTTGTCATTCTTGACGAGATTTGCCGATTTACTTTAATTTTGGTTGTGTAGTAGTTGTTTTCAGGGATTTCTGTTTTTTTCTTCTTCTGTTTGTTTGATAACCTTTTGGTTTTGGTCTTTTTCTTCTTCTGTTTGTTTGGTAACCTTTTTCTTTTTTTCTTCTGTTTGTTTGGTAACCTTTTGGTTTTTTTTTTCTTCTTCTGTTTGTTTGATAACCTTTTGGTTTTCGTCTTTTTCCTTCTTCTGTTTGTTTGATAACCTTTTGTTTTTTCCTTTCGTCTTTTTCTTCTTCTGTTTGTTTGATAACCTTTCGGGTTTTTATTTGTTTTTTTTTTTCTTGTTTGATAACTTTTCTTTCTTCTTTTGTTTGATAACCTTTCGGGTTTTTGCGTTGTTTGATAACCTTTCCGGTTTTCATTTGTTTGATAACCTTTCGGTTTTTTTTGTTTGATAACCTTTCGGGTGTTTCTTTTTCTGTTTGTTTGATAACCTTTTTCTTTGTTTGATAACCTTTCGGGTTTTAATCTTTGGTATAACCTTTCCGGTTTTCTTTGTTTGATAACTTTTCGGGTGTTTCTTCTTTTTGATAACCTTTTTCTTTTTTTGTTTGATAACCTTTCTTTTTCTTTGTTTGATAACCTTTCGGATTTTTCTTTGTTTGATAACCTTTTGGTTTTTCTTTGTTTGATAACCTTTTGGATTTTTCTTTGTTTGATAACCTTTTGGATTTTTCTTTGTTTGATAACCTTTTGGATTTTTCTTTGTTTGATAACCTTTTTCGGGTTTGATGATCTTCCAATTTTCTTTGTTTGATAACCTTTTCGGATTTTTCTTTGTTTGATAACCTTTCGGGATTTTTCTTTGTTTGATAACCTTTTGGTTTTTCTTTGTTTGATAACCTTTCGGGGTTTTTTGATCTTTGTTTGATAACCTTTTTTGAGTTTTTCTTTGTTTGATAACCTTTTACCATTTGTTTGATAACCTTTCGGGTTTCTTTGTTTGATAACCTTTAGTGGTTTCTTTGTTTGATAACCTTTCGGATTTTTCTTTGTTTGATAACCTTTCTTTTTCTTTGTTTGATAACCTTTCTTTTCTTTGTTTGATAACCTTTCGGGGTTTCTTTGTTTGATAACCTTTCAGGGTTTTTCTTTGTTTGATTTCTTTGTTTGATAATAGTTTAACATGATTTGATAACCTTTCGGGTTTTTCTTTGTTTGATAACCTTTTGGGTTTTTTGTTTGTTTTTCTTTGTTTGATAACCTTTCGGACTTTTTTGTTTGTTTGAAAATCTTTCGGAGTTTTTCTTTCTGTTCTTCTTCTGTTTGTTTGATAACCTTTCGAGTTTTTCTACTTCATATTAATGGTCTGCTTAGCAGTTTGCATGGTTTATGTGATAGGACTGATTATAATTATTGTATTTTTTATGTTTACACTTATGTTTAAAGTATTGTAAATGTAATAAAAACTCGGAAGTGGGGGGAAAGGGCAGGGGGGGGGGGGGGGACTCAGTATTTCAGACGCAACGTGTCGACATTTCAACAAAATATCGTGTGTTCTAGCCCCATCAGAGTGTGGAGCTTTCTGGAGTTTTTCTTTTCTTCTAGTAAATCCCACCCCTTTGGTCCAGGTAGGTGGATCGACACCTAGTACAATCGGAGACGGGCGATAAAAAAGGAGGTCCCGTCTGCAGATCGCGCTACTCAGTGAACGTTAAAGAGCCCTTAGATGTTTACAGGACAGTCTGAGCAAAAAAAAATAAAAAAATCCTACCAAAAGCCCTGTAGATGACTCTTTTAGCTGTAGATGATAATAATAAATCTTTATTGTCCTTTTCAGGCAATTCATGTTAGGTTCACATAAATCATTTTACATTTCACAATCCACATAACAAAGCGAACTAAGAATGATAATAATGACGATGGTAAAAAACAACAGAGATAGCAATGACAACAACAAAGCTAATCATAGTAATAGTGGTGAACGTAGAAGATGTGGGGACAAAGCAAAATCACATCAAGTCCAGTCGCCTACTTAGACGATGTATGTATGCAAGGGGTGTCACTGTAGACACTCGCCGCTTCACTGTTTGTCTTTACTGTCACATGTTAGGGATTGGATTGCATCAGTTAATAACAATGTATCATATTTTTTTACAATGGAGAAATACTTGGGTTCAAGTGTATTGGTTTTTCTTTCATGGTGTAGAGAGGGGTTCCGAAGTCAGGGCTCTTTCCTTCGAGTCAAACGACTAACATCAAGAAGACGATTACTCTTTAAAATTGCTTGCTGCATACAAACGCATAATCGGAGAGGCTTCTAAACCTCTTAACACTCTGATTGACATCAACGTTCCCGCTAGAAGCCTAAGATCCCCCAATACAATCAACCGTATAAAAGAGATTGT
>JAXRKP010000335.1:90000-95000 GCA_037039925.1 Doris montereyensis | reverse complement strand
GATAGATAGATGGATAGATGGCTAAATGGATATATAGATAGATGGATAGATAGAAAGATGGCTAGATGGATAGATAGATAGATGGATATATAGATAGATGGCTAGATAGATATATGGATAGATGGATAGATAGATAGATAGATAGATGGATATATAGATAGATGGATAGATAGATATATGGATAGATAGATAGATGGATATATAGATATATGGCTAGATGGATATATAGATAGATGGATAGCTGGATGGATGGACGAACGGACGGATGGATCGATAGACGGATGGATTAATGGATAGAAATATACAAAGATGGTATTGATGGATAGAAATATAGATACATAGATAGATAGATAGACAGAACGACAGACAGACAGATAGATAGATAGATAGATAGATAGATATATGGATAGATAGACAGATAGATTGATAGATAGATAGATAGATAGATAGATAGATGGGTAGATAGATAGATAAATAGTAGATAGATAGATAGTTAGATTCAAATCAATTATATTCAATTCAATCATCTTTATTAATCCTTTAAAAAAAGAAGGAAATTATACATGTGTTCTCACAATTTCCGTTTAAAAAAAAAGAATACATTAATGCATTAAATTGATAACAAATGTAACATAAGTTAATCATTAAATGTATAGGTTTTAGAGAAGTTTACACAGATGCAAAGACGTGTAAATCGATAGTGCAGTGAAACAATATACATTTTTTTAAAACTAAAAAAACAAAAGAACAAGAAAAAAAAACACTATTTAAAAATAATCAAAGTGTATCAACTGATCATAAATCATTCATTGACCATCCATCAAATTGCGTCTCTCAAACATTGTGAGCAAAACGCCACTGTGCGTTCAAAGTACGATATTGCCAAACTTTTGTATGATATTTGGAAGAAAAGATCTAAAATATATCTCAATGCGGGATTTAAAATGTATAAGTCGACCGCTTCTACTACTTGTTTTGGGTATGGAGAAAGAGGTGGGTGTTGTCTTTAAGTACACACTCCTGAGTTTGATCTTGCATTGATTCTCATACAGATCTTCAAAATTATCCGGCTTTACATCTTTTATGAGTTTCCTACGTGTTTCATTATCATATTCCTCTTTTCTTTATCTCTTGTATTCCCTCCCCGTGCACTTATATAACAAACAATAATACTCTTTATACAAGCTTGATAAAAAAAATCTTACCACAGTGTTATCACTCTGAAACTTATAACACTTCCTCATGAAACACTTTCTTTTGTTTACGCTCTTTAAAACTTTATTTGCTTGTTTTTGCCATTCTAGCTTCTCGTCAAAAATGATGCCAAGATATTTATATGCATTAACTCTCTCAACTGTTTCATCTTTTGTAACAATATCATTATGGGTGTTATTTGTCTTCCTAAAGTCAAAAATCATTTCTTTTGTTTTGTTAACATTAAGTTGTAAATAACTGTCATTACATCATTTTACAAACCTTTTGATTTCTTGTGCATAATTGTTAGGTCTACTTCTGATCTGATAAGAGCTTGGATAAATGTATCATCTGCATATTTTAGCATTGTGATGTTTTCAAAAGCAGTTTTACAATCAATGGTGTAGATAGAAAAGAGTATAGGTGTAGATAGAAAAGAGTATAGGTGTAGATAGAAAAGAGTCTAGGTGTAGATAGAAAAGAGTATAGGTGTAGATAGAAAAGAGTATAGGTGTAGATAGAAAGAGTAGTAGGTGTAGATAGAAAGAATAGTCTCTCTGTCTAAGTGTCTCTAGAAAAGAGTATAGGTGTAGATAGAAAAGAGTAGTAGTGTAGTAGTAGAAAAGAGTATAGGTGTAGATAGAAAAGAGTATAGGTGTAGAAGATAGAAAAAAGAGTATAGGTAGTAGTATAGTAAAGAGTATAGGTGTAGATAAAAAAAGTATAGGTGTAGATAGAAAAGAGTCTAGGTGTAGATAGAAAAGAGTATAGGTGTAGATAGAAAAGAGTATAGGTGTAGATAGAAAAGAGCATAGGTTTAGTAGATGACGTAGTCAAAACATACCATTCTCTGATTTTTAATCTAACAAGTTGAGGTCTGTTGGTCCAGTAAAGTATCAGTAGTAGTGTATTCTAGAAAGCCATATCTAACAAGATAGTAACAGTGTATAGTGGCTGTATTGTATATAGAAAAGAGTATAGGTTTTTGTATCAAGATGGGTACACGTTATTTGTGAAAAAAATAGAATAGTTCTTCAGTAGTAGTAGTTTTATAGTAGTAGTAGTAACTAGTTTGGTGCTCTTCTAGGTTTGTTACAAATCCTCTCAAGTTCAATAAAATAGATGTCAATTATTGATCTTAAAACATTCATATGTTTTGAGGTCTGTTTTGGTCAGGAAATCTAATATCCAGATTCTATTCTTTTCTTCTTCAAATATCTAACAATTTAGTGAGTTAATTATAACATAATTTCATGAGTAGAGGTTATATTGTATTAAAATCATTGTTTAAAAACCAACGAAAAGTTTAGTTCTGACATTTTCATTGACTTTTGGAGTATCAAGATGATGGTACACTTTATTTGTGAGAAAAAAGAAGTTTGTCAAATCTAGGTAAAAGTGTTCATTTTTAGATTTATAGTCGAATCTCTAAAAATACTGATTTTCTTTTGTTCCTGTAGTTGTTCAGTCCATCCCAGACATAATAAGTTTTTGATTTGAATTTTTCTTCAATGTTATTTTTGTATTTCTTTTAAAAATAGAATTTCTTTTTTATTCTTTTTAAAACTTCATATGTTTTCTTATATTACTGTTTTTGGGACAGGAGGTATTCTGATATTTTCCAAGCATTCGGTATTTCATTTAATAAAGTAGTAACTTTCTATGTTTGGAAAAATATGCCTTTTCTGAGTTTCTATCTAATTTCATGACTCACTCCATTCAGTTCCTCAAGGCTCTCACCTGTCACAAAACTATTTTAATCAGTTTTGAAAAGTTTCAACCCTTGCTTCATTTTCATTGACTGTTATCTTAACTAGCTCATTTTCATATATCTTAACTGGTTAGATAGTAGTTAGTCTAAGAGACCAGAAAAGTCAAGTTTGTCAAATCTAGATAGTAAAAGTGTAAATCAGGTCGTCAATAGATATATTTCTTTTCCTCTAAAAATACTGATTTTCTTTAGTTCCATAATAGTATGTAGTTAGTCCATCCCAGACATATCTCAAGATAGATTTGATTTGAATTTAGATAGATAAACTTCAATGTAGATAGTAGTTTGTATTTCTTTGATATATAAACTTCTAGATAGAATTTCTTTTAATTCTTTAAGAACTGTTTTCTATTCGCCATTTTTCTCCCTGAATGTGTGTTTGTTTTGTTATTGAGTAAAAGAGTAGTAGTAGTTTGAGTTCGCGTGTCACCTGTGGTTTATTATTTGAAATAGTTTTGAGAGTCTTGTCTAGGACTTTCTTGACAAAAATTAACATAAGAGCTCACAACATCATTCAGTTCCTCAAGGCTCTCACATGAGTCACAAAACACACTCCAATCCAATACTTGCAAAACAATCTTTCAACCTTTTACATGCATCATCATTTCAGACAAACTAGATCTTAACTAGCTCAATTAAGATATATCTTAACTGAGAGAGAGTTATACAAAGAGATATGTATTATCATATAGATGGATATATAGATAGAAAGATAGATAGATAAATAGATAGATAAATAGATATATAAATAGATAGATAAATAGATATATAAATAGATAGATAATTAGATAGATAAATAGATAGATAGAGAGATAGATAAATAGATAGATAAAAAGATAGATAAATAGATAGATAAATAGATAGATAAATAGATAGATAGGTAGATAGATAAACTTATAGATTGATAGATGATATATAAACACATAGATAGATAGACATTATATATATATATATATATATATATATATATATATATATATATATATATATATATATGAGAGTCTGTCTGTCTGTCTGTTTCTCTCTCTCTCTCTCTCTAGAGAGAGAGAGAGAGAGAGAGAGAGAGAGAGAGAGAGAGAGAGAGAGAGAGAGAGAGAGAGAGAGAGAGAGAGAGAGAGAGAGAGAGAGAGAGAGAGAGAGAGAGAGACAGACAGACAGACAGACAGACAGACAGACAGACAGACAGACAGACAGACAGACAGACAGACAGACAGACAAACAGACAGACAGACAGACAGATAGACAGACAGAGAGACACAGAGAGAGGTGAGAGAGGAGAGAGAAAGAGAGAGATAGGGAGAGAGACAATTAATTGATAGATAGATTAGATTAATGGATGGATCGATAGATGGTCAGACTGGCAAACAGACAGACAGATAGTTAAACAGATAGATAAACAGATAGATAGACAGATATATAGACAGATAGATAGACATAGATAAACAGATAAATAAACAAATAGATATATAGACATATAGACATATAGACAGATAGACAGATATACAGATAGTTAAACAGATAGGTAGACAAATAAATAGACAGACAGATAGATAGATAGATAGATATAGATATATAGATAGATATATAGATAGACAGATAGATAGACGTATATATATATATATATATATATATAGACAGATAGATAAATAGATATATAGACAGAGATAGACAAATATATAGACATATATATGGACAGATAAATAGACAGATGGATAGACAGTATATAGACATATATATATATATATGTATATATAGTAGTATATATATATATATATATATATATATCTATATATATATATATATATATATATATATGTATCTATCTATATAGTATCTCTATATATATCTATCTCTCTCTATATATATATATATATATATATATATACAGATATATAGATTGATAGATAAACCGATAGAAAAGTAGTTACAAATTGAAAGATAAAATTGAAAGATAGACAGACCAATAGTTAGATGTATAATGAAATAGAGTAGAAAGATAAATAGACTCACCCTTTATTCCGATTGATGGAAACGT
>JAXRKP010000335.1:65000-85000 GCA_037039925.1 Doris montereyensis | reverse complement strand
GGATCAATGCTAAAAATAACAATTATATATGTTTATATATAACATATATATATATTATATAGATATGGATAGATATATAGATAGATAGAGTGAAATGGAAGTAGAAGAGATGAGAGTGAGAGAGTCGGGGAGAAGGAGGGAGGGACTGGGAGGAGAGGACTGAGAGAGAGGAGAGAGAGAGAGAGAGTGGAGAGAGAGAGAGGAGGAGAAGGGTGGGTGGGTGGGGGGAGGGGAGGGTGAAGATGAGAAGGAGGGGAGAGAGGGGAGAGAGAGGAGGAGAGGGAGAGAGAGGAGAGATGAGAGGGAGATGAGAGGAGATGGTGGAGGAGGAGAGAGGGAGAGAGAGTAGGAGATCGTGTTGGAGGAGAGAGGTATGAGGAGGAGAGAGAGGAAGGGAGAGTGAGAGTGGGTGAGAGAGAGGGGGGAAGTGGTGGGAAGAAGGTGTTGAGTACGAGATGAGTGAGGGGGGGGAGAGGATGTAGAGAAGTGAGAGAATGGGGTGGAGGATAGGGAGATGAGGATGATGGATAGGATGGGTGAGTGAGGTGAAGGAGGAGAGAGTGAAGGGAGGTGAGGAGAGGGAGGAGAGAGAGAGAGAGAGAGAGAGACAGACAGACAGACAGACAGACAGACAGACAGACAGAGAGACAGACAGACAGACAGACAGACAGAAGAGAGAGAGAGACAGAAAGATCAGGCAATTTTGTTAACATGGTATCACCAGACAGACAGAGACAGAAACAGAGACAGAGACAGACACAGAGACGCAATACTCATCAGGCACTGCAAAGTTTATATGACAATAAGTGACAACTCCACTAATAAATGATAGCAAACATACGTTCCGAGATAACCCTTCGTCCAGATAACAAACGAGAAATATGTAGAATCTAGATCTAAGTAATACCTCGGCATCACACAATGTGATGTCAGAAGAAAAACTTTCTTCCCTTATTAATCGATAAATTTGTATATATACATTTCATTCAGTGTATCACATTCTCTATCATTTCTTCATTCTCATCAGGCAATTATGTTAACATGCTTTCTCTCTCTCTCTCTCTCTCTCTCTCTCTCTCTCATTCTCTATCTCCTTCTCACTTTTTATCTCTCATTCTCTCTCTCTCCTTCCACTCTCGCTGTTTCACACCTTCCTCTCTCTCTCTTTTCTCTTCTCTCTCTCTTTCTTAACTCACTCTCTCTCTCTCTTTCTTCTCTCTCTTTATCTTTTCTTCTCTACATCACTCTCTCTCTGTGTCTCATTCTCTCTATCTCCTTCTCACCTTTTATTACTTACTTAGTTTCACATTTCTAAATCATTTCTAACCTTCCACTCTCGTTGTTTTTCACACCCCATTCTGCTACCTTTCTTAACATCACTGTCTTTTTCTTTCTTTCTTTCTCCTTTATGTTTTTCTTCTGACATCACATTGTGTGATCCGAGGTATTTCGCCTCTAGATTCTAAATATTTCTAGTTTGTTGTCTGACGAATTATACCTTACTGTTTGTTCTATCTTTATTAACGTCACTTATTGTCATATTTCGCCTTTGACTTCAATCCACTTAACCTTCGTATTATACCTTACTCATCAGGCAATTTTGTTAACGTGCTATCACCCTTACTCATCAGCAATTAATTTTGTTAACGTGGTATCACCCTTACTCATCAGGCAATTTTGTTAACGTGCTATCACCCTTACTCATCAGGCAATTTTGTTAACGTGGTATCACCCTTACTCATCAGGCAATTTTGTTAACTCTATCACCTCACTCAATTTTTGTTAACATGGTATCACCCTTACTCATCAGGCAATTTTGTTAACGTGGTATCACCCTCATCACTGTGTTAACGTGGTATCACCCTTACTCGTCAAATTTTGTTAACGTGGTATCACCCCTTACTCATCAGTCAACTTTGTTAACGTAGTATCACCCTTACTAATTAGGCAATTAATTTTGTTAACGTGCTATCACCCTTACTCATCTGGCAATTAATTTTGTTAACGTGGTATCACCCTTACTCATCAGGCAATTTTGTTAATGTGGTGTCACCCTTACTCATCAGGCAATTTTGTTAACGTGGAATCACCCTTACTCATCAGGCAATTTGGTTAACGTGGAATCACCCTCAGATCACCGCAAATGCCGAGGGGACTCGGTAGTCCAGAGGCAAGTTGACAACCTCTCAACCGGAAGATGGTGGGTTCGAGCTCCCTCAACGGTTGACAAATTTAGATTTTTTCGAGTAAAATCTACCCCTCCCCCTCCCCCGGTCCAGGTAGGTATATCGACACCTAGTCCCATCGGAGACAGACGATAAAAAGGAGGTACCGTGTGCAGATAACGACTCTCTGAGCACCTTAAAGATCCTTTCGCTGTTTACAGGGCAGTCCAGGCAAAGTTAAATCCTACCAAAATTCCCCGAGATCACCTTAGTTGTGGATGTGGGTAAATCAAATCATATCAAATCAAATCGGAAATGCTGGACGTGGTAAATCGCTATGCGATAAGAAACAAAATTGCGTTTATATATTATGAAAGTAAACTAAAGTTTCATTCTCGATGAGTAGGATAATCGGGAGTAAAAGTTGTGGGTTCTCTGGGCATGGGGGCGTAGAGTGATAGCTTGCCAATACTTTCCACGCCTGTCTTTACTTTGAAGAATCACTAGCCACCCGTTGTACTGCTGGATTGACAGGCCAGCCTGGGTTGTTTGTTTGTTTGTTTGTTTGTTTGTTTGTTTGTGTTATTGAAAGTTAGCAAATCCACCATTTTATGTAGTGGTGCGAGGTGGAGGTCGGGGCGGGCGTGGGGGAGGGGAAGAGATTTATAGGTAAAAGCAAGTAGAAATACAAGTGAAAGATGGAACGGAAAGAAGTTAAGCCCAATCAGCAGCGCCTTTCAACCGACAACCAGAAGGGCCAGAAGAATAAACGCGTCGTGCTGGGATTGAAGCTCATTTTGTGATCATCGACGTGGTAGTCAGACACTGAACCATCTGGCTTTATAAGATTCTAGTGATTACCCCCCCTGCCCCCTGCCCTCTACCACCCCCAACAAATAATAGTAGAAACAAACATGATACTTACCGCGTCAGACTTGCCTCCTGTCCAGCAGGCGATGGCGATGGCGATGGCGATGTTACCACCTGTTCCGCCTCACGTTAGTGATTTTTACTTTGATTTTATTTTATTTTTATTTTACTTTGATTTTATTTTATTTTTATTTTACTTTTATTTTATTTTATTTTTATTTTACTTTTATTTTATTTTATTTTTATTTTACTTTTATTTTATTTTATTTGCCCACATTCATAACTTCACAACTTACTATGGTGAAATCGAGGCTTTTGGTAGAATTTTTAATGTTGCCCGGGCTGCTCTGTAAACAGCCAAGGTATCTTTACCATGCACAGAGTGTTGCGATCTGCACACGGGACCTCTTTTTTATCGTCCGCCTCCGATGGGACTAGATTTCGATCCACCTACTTGGACCAAGGGGGTAGAAATTACTAAAAAAAAAACCGAGAAAATGCAGGGTTTGAGCCCATAACCTTTGAGTTGAGAGGCCGACACCTTGCTTCTAGACTACCGAGTTCCGCTCACAATGCTCAAACAGTGGTGAGCTCGGTCTATGAGCCGCAAAGTGGCGGTTAGCTGATAGGAAATTTCACACACTCCAAGACTGGGCTGGGAAACAATCAAATATTTCCTTAAATTCAAGCATCGCTTCTGATACAATCACTCCTGAAATAACAACGATGTTGGGATACATTTGAAATTAGTGCTTACAAAATATTATGGCAATTCCCAGTGGCCTGACAACAGAGCTTTTGACGCACAGAAAACGTCATATTGGGATACATTTGAAACAAGTGCGTACAAAATATTATGTCAATTCCCAGTGGCCTGACAACAGAGCTTTTGATTTTTGACAGAACGTCCAACTCAAAATGATATGATAGAAATTCTACTCAAAATGAAATAACTGATATACAAATTCTAAACAAAAACCAAAAATACAACAACAAACAAAATAAATAACAAGAATAAAAAGCAAGTGAAGAATAAAAAAGAAAAAGAAAGCAAAAAAAAAACAAACAGCAATCAATAAATAAACAAAACCTCTCACAACAGACACCTGACGGAATCGAACCATTACCCAAGCATCATCATAGACGGGCTAGAAAAGATGCTATCAGATGTGGTAGCTCGTAAAAGTGTTCCTTTTCCGTGGTAGCTCGTAGTGTTCCTTTTCCATGTTACTCTTTTAAAGTGTTCCTTTTCCGTGGTAATATTGTTCTTTTCCGTGGTAGGCGTACCTTTCCATTGTCTCAGACACCTGACGTAATCGAACCGTTACCCTATTGTCATCATGTTCCTTTCCGTGTGATCGTAGTGTTCCGTGTGGCTAGCTCGTAGTGTTCCTTTTCCGTGATAGCTCGTATGTTCCTTTTCCGTGATAGCTCGTAGTGTTCCTTTTCCGTGGTAGCTCGTAGTGTTCCTTTTCCGTGGTAGCTCGTAGTGTTCCTTTTCTCGTATGTTTTCCGTGGTAGCTCGTAGTGTTCCTTTTCCGTGTTAGCTCGTAGTGTTCCTTTTCCGTTTTAGCTCGTAGTTTTCCTTTTCCGTTAGCTTAGTTTCTTTTCCGTGGTAGCTCGTTATGTTTCCATTTCCGTGGTAGCTCGTATTGTCCTTTTCCGTGGTAGTTTTTCGTGGTAGTGTTTTTCTCTTTTCCGTGGTAGCTCGTAGTGTTTCCATTTCCGGTGCTCGTAGCCTTTTCGTGGTAGCTCGTTCATTTTCCGTTTTAAAACGTAGTTTCTTTTTCCGTGTAGCTAGTGTTCTTTTCCGTTTTAGTGTTGTTCATTTTCCATTTTAGCTCGTAGCTTTTCCGTTTTAGTCGTTTTTCCTTTTCCGTGGTAGTTGTTGTGTTTTTTTTTTTTGCTCTGTTCCTTTTCCGTTTTATCTCGTAGTTTTCCTTTTCCGTGGTAGTTTGTGGTTTTTTCTTGTGGTTCCTTTTCCGTTTTAGCTCGTGTTTTCCTTTTCCGTGGTAGCTCATGTTCCTTTTCCGTTTTTGCTCGTAGTTTTCCTTTTTTCGTTTTAGCTCGTAGTTTTCCTTTTCCGTGGTAGCTCGTAGTGTTCATTTTTCATTTTCCGTTTTAGCTCGTGTTTCCTTTTCCGTTTTAGCTCGTAGTGTTCCTTTTCCGTGGTAGCTCGTAGTGTTCCTTTTCCGTTTTAGCTCGTAGTTTGTAGTGTTCATTTGGTAGCCGTGGTTCCTTTTGTGTTTATAGCTCGTAGTGTTCCTTTTCCGTGGTAGCTCGTAGTGTTCCCGTTTTAGCCCCTTTTCCCCCAGCTATGAATGGCTTTATTTCGTTTGTTCCCTCCTGTTTAGTTCAGTTTTTTTAAATTTATTCACACGGCTAAAAATTCCCACTGCTATCAGACCAAACGCAGCACGGAATCGAGCTATGATGGGGCTCATGAAAAAAGTATCTCTTTTTTTTTAAATATAAAAAACCGATACGCAAAACAATTTAATCGTCGACAACGGTGTTTAGAAGCAAACAAATAACATATAAAAACAAATTCCCAAAATAACTTTGAACCTCGGGAAAAACACCCAACGAAGAAACAAACAAACAACGAAACATAACAAAAACTAAAACATCAAACTACAAAAAAACATATAAAACTCGACCCATTTCACACAAGCGAGCATAACAGCTCCATCAAAGCCCCGACTCCCAAATCATGAATTGTGTTGCTGTGTAACCAGAGATTGAATTTAAACACTACCTTGATTCAAACATTTTGTTAAATGTGAAAGAGATTACAACAAAAATATAAAGGAGTTTCTGTTATTGAAACGGAAGGAGTGTGGTTGGGGGGGGGGGTTGTGAGGGGAATGGAAAAGGTTGGAGGGGAAGTGGGCAGGGGAAGAATGATGGCGTAAACCCACCTGTTCAGTAAAGAAGATAATAATATGAACTAATTCATAATACAATTTTTATTTCAATTTTAAGAGCAGGTAATCATAGCAAAATTAGAGGATAACAAGACAACCACTAATAGCCTTCGACTTTGAGTGTCGCGTTATAGCCTTGGTAGAGCGAACGCAAGGGTTGTAGTTCATCCTGAAGTTCTCAATTAAAACGTCAATTGTGATAATCGGTGAATTTACTTATTTTCTATTTTGCGTTTTTTCCCCCATAGTTCAGTCAGGTTGTCACATTGTCTAACCGTGACTCTTGAGTGAACAAAGATTTAAAAAATAGGAAATAGAATACAGATTCGGAGAGAAAAGCAACGAAGGAAACAGTTGTGCTTATGAATTGTGTTAATCGAATTCACTCAAAGCGTTTTGGCTCATTGAAAGTGGATGTAAATATTCCATATAATTTGAGTTTGTGTTATCAGAGCGAGAGTGTTTCTCACTGAACGAGGATTCAAGGTGGAAGATAAAGGACAAAATTTGTGTTTTCAGTCGTATATTACATATATTTCGTTGTCATCACATTGGATATCATTGGATACATAAAAGTAGTTCGTGCCAAGAGGAGCCCCTCGACATAGAGACACCGTGTGTGATCACATTGGATACATAAAAGTAGTTCGTGTCAGAGGAGCCCCTCGGCACAGAGACACCGCGTGTGATCACATTGGATACATAAAGTAGTTCATGCCAAGAGGAGCCCCTCGACATAGAGACACCGCGTGGATGTAATATTATTCCGCGTATTGAAACGTGTTCGGAGGTTTTTTTCCCCGATTTCGGATACTGCATCTTTCAGATAACAAGGTAAGTTGAATCTTTCTATTTTTTATTGCCATTTTTGGAAAGAAAAGAAGAACAACAATCATATTATTTATTTGATCAGTTTTTAGTTGATGGAAAAAAATTAAAAGAACAACCATCTCATCTTAACTCCTTCATAGTTGATGTAAACAACAAAAAAAGAATGACGGTAGCTAGTTGATGGGAAATACATTAATGATGACAATGATCACCTCTGAACGTTATCAATTTTTAGATGATGGAAAAAAAAAACCCATACCAACAAAGGGGTGAAAACAGACAATCTTATGAACGCTCATCTTTGAAAAATGGAAATGGCAAAAGGTTGATAATAAATTATACAATGCAGTGTTTTTGTGTTGTATGAATTACTTGTCACCAGTGACCATGGCTGTATCCATTCACTAATGCCTGCTCCTTGCCACCTCGGCAACTGTATAGGCTGCCATCATTCTGTCGCGGTCTCTGTTTTAATTAACTATTTCTTAAAGCTGTAACCCACTGTCATCTTTCATTTCCACAACAAAATACTGGACAAAGCCTTCACCCACATTGAATTGAATCGCTCTAGCTATAATACCGATACATCACCTTCCTGTTTAAAACGTTGCAAACATCAGCCATACAATTATTCACTCTCGATTCAACGTTTCTTTTCCTGTTCATGAGTTCTCTACCCTTAATCCGTAATCCAACCTCTCCCCCCACCCCCCCACCCACACCACAACATTTCTCCGTACGTACAAACAGCATGATTTCTAAGATCTTAAGATCTATTGTACCAATTATGGCTCAGATAGACCGTGTTGTCCGCTGGAGCTGGCTTTTTTGTGTTAGTTTTTTTCTTCCGTTCTGCTCTGTAGATAAATTAAGTCAATAGAATTAGTACTTAATGCTGTAGTTATGGGTCTTTTTATAGTAATGACCGGAAATCGGTGAATAAGATCTAGTAACAACGAAACGTTTCGTGGATCGCAGGCAAACAATCTTTTCCCAATCAGTTCATATTCGCTAAGAACATAAAGCAGGTTTTTTGGAATTTACCTGTAAAATATCACTGCTGTGGATGCAATGGTTCCTGCGTTTTAAACGGTCAAAGTTCGAGACGTACTATATATATAATTAATATATATATATTACAGATATCTTAATTAATATTATCTTTTTTTTACGCACACACAAAATATATACACATACACACAAATAGACATACACACACAGATACACACACAAATACACACACATACAAATACAAATACATACACACAAATACACACACACAAATACATACACACAAATACACACACACAAATACATACACACAAAAAACATACACACACACAAATACACACACAAATACACACACGCATACATACACACATCTACACACACAAACAAACATATACACACAAATACACACAAAAATACATACACAAATACACACACACACACAAATACACATACACACAAATACACACACACAAAACACATGCACACACAAATACGCACACGCACACACAAATACACACACACAGACACACACGCATAATAAAAATAAGAAAGAGGATCCTCATTCTAAAATCTGAGTCCATACTGTTTATTGGTTCTAGTGCAAGTGTGTTTTATTCGTTACAAGTGAGGACCAAAGCATACTCAGGATGAGAGGGTGAATGGGGGGGGGGGGGGGGGGAGATGAAGGAAAGAATGGCATCAAAGGCTCTTTCAACAGCAGACTAATGATGCTGTTAAATAGAGCTTGATGATGTTGAAATGTCATGGCAACGCGTCGGACGGAACCTGATTAATGAGCAACAAGGTCAAGGTGAAACGCCTTCTTCCCCACTCTGTCTGTCAAGGGCGTATCATTACCGCTGTGTTGTATTTGTCTAATCCTCCTTAACTCTTAAGCCTCGCCCTCAGTTCTGGGTTTCTTTCTCCATTTTCTTTTCATCTTTTTCTTCTTCTCCTTCTTCGCCTTATTCTCCTACGTCTACTGCTTCTCCTTCCTCTCCTTCTTCTCCTTCTTCTCCTTCCCTCTCCTTCTTCTCCTTCTCCTTCTTCTTCTTCTCCTTCTTCTCCTTCTTCTCCTTCCTCTCCTTCTTCTCCTTCTCCTTCTTCTTCTTCTTCTCCTTCTTCTCCTTCTCCTTCTTCTCATTCTCTTCCTTTTTCTCCTTCTCCTTCTTCTTCTTCTTCTCCTTCTTCTCCTTCTCCTTCTTCTTTCTTCTCCTTCTTCTTCTTCTTCTTCCTTCTCCTCCTTTTTCTTCTTTTCCTCCTTCTCCTTCTTCTCTTTCTTCTCCTTCTTCTCCTTCTCCTTCTTCTCCTTCTTCTTCTTCTCCTCCTTCTCCTCTCTTTTTCTCCTTCTCCTCCTTCTTCTCCTTCTTCTCCTTCTTCTCCTTCTTTTCCTTCTTCTTCTTCTTCTTCTTCTTCTTCCTTCTTCCTCTTCTTCTTCTTCTCCTCCTTCTTCCTTTCTTCTCCTTCTCCTTCTTCTTCTTCTTCTTCTTCTCCTTCTTCTCCTTCTTCTCCTTCTTCTTCTTCCTTCTCCTTCTTCTCCTTCTTTTCCTTCTTCTCCTTCTTCTCCTTCTTCTCCTTCTTCTTCTTCTTCTCCTTCTTCTCCTCTTCTC
Source organism: Doris montereyensis (assembly GCA_037039925.1). Lineage (NCBI taxonomy): Eukaryota > Metazoa > Mollusca > Gastropoda > Nudibranchia > Dorididae > Doris > Doris montereyensis. The sequence goes on along the minus strand of JAXRKP010000335.1, from coordinate 75,586 downwards.
CTTCTTCTCCTCCTTCTTTCTCCTTCTTCTCCTTCTTCTCCTTCTCCTTCGTCTCCTTCTCTTCCTTCTCCTCCTTCTCCTCCTTTTTCTCCTTCTCCTCCTTCTCCTTCTTCTCCTTCTTCTCCTTCTTCGCCTTCTTTTCCTCCTTCTCCTTCTTCTTCCTTCTTCTTTTTCCTTCTTCTTCCTTCTTTTTCTTCTTCGTTCTTCTTTCTTCTTCTTTCTTCTTTCTTCTTTCATTGTTGATTATTTCAGTCAACGCATATTTTAATTTCACCCAAAACTGTGACCCAACTTTGATTTTAAAGTGGTGTGTTTTAAATTTGTCTTTAGGGCTACTGCCGAGTGTTGGCAGTCTATTCCACAGCATTACTGAACTAGGGTAAAATGAGTGCAGATCTCAATCTATGTATGAAGATGGAACCATGTCTGTATATTTGACAACCTGATCCGGTTGTACTTATAATAAGATTTGTAATAAGATTAGGCTGAATTAAGTATGTGTGTGTGTGTGTGTGTGTCCGCGTGTGTGTGCGTGTGTTCTAGTAAGTGTGAATGAATGTGTGTATGCGTGTGTGCGTTTACATGTGTGTGTGTGTGTGTGTGTGTGTGTGTATTTAGTGCATACTATTTGTGTGTGAACTTGTATGTGTGTGTTTGTGTGTGTGTTTATTTGTGTGTGATAGTGTTTACATGTGTGTTGTTGGATGTGTGTATGACTTGTATTATTAAGGTTTTTCTATACGTAAAGCGCAACAAGTGATTGTAATCACCTCCTGAACCAGGCCGCTAGTCTGTCGCTGATGTTTATTCCCCAAGCTATTGTCGGTACCCATTTACATCTTAGTCGAGTGAGATAAACATGTTGTCATTCCCAAAACCCCCAATGTCGGACCTAGCGTTGTCTGGATTTGAACTCAAGACCTCGTTATTCCAACAACAGCCAGCATGGACCAACGATTACATTTCAATTCTAGTTTTTATACAATTAAGTGGTAATATGACAATAAATGATGAACCTCTAGACAAGACATTTGTCAACCATAAGCTTTAACACTCGGCTGCAGCTCATACACCTTTACGCCTTGGTGTGTGATGGAACTACATTCAATCGGCCTCAAGGAGCACACTACTTGCTTTTTTAAATTGCATTCATTTATGCACACAAACACCCATACTATTTATATACAAATGTACACACATACATTGACACAAACACCCATACTATTTATACACAAATGTACACACATACATTGACACAAACACCCATACTATTTATATACAAATGTACACAAACATTGACACAAACACCCATACTATTTATATACAAATGTACACACATACATTGGCACAAACACCCATACTATTTATATACAAATGTACACACATACATTGGCACAAACACCACATACTATTTATAGACAAATGTACACACATACATTGGCACAAACACCTCTACTATTTATACACAAATGTACACACATACATTGTACAAACACACATACTATTATACACAACTGTACACACATACATTGACACAAACACACATACTATTTATATACAAATGTACACACATACATTGACACAAACACACATACTATTTATATACAAATGTACACACATACATTGGCACAAACACACATACTATTTATATACAACTGTACACACATACATTGACACAAACACACCTACTATTTATACATAAATGTACACACATACATTGGCACAAACACACATACTATTTATACACAAATGTACACACATACATTGATACAGACACACATATTTATACACAAATGTACACACATACATTGACACAAACACACATACTATTTATACACAAAAACAAATACATCGTACAAACACACATACATTTATACACAAATGTACACACATACATTGACACAAACACACATACTATTATACACAACTGTACACACATACATTGACACAAACACACATACTATTTATACACAAATGTACACATATACATTGACACAAACACACATACTATTTATACACAAATGTACACACATACATTGACACAAACACACATACTATTTATGCACAACTGTACACACATACATTGACACAAACACACCTACTATTTAACATAAATGTACACACATACATTGGCACAAACACACATACTATTTATACACAAATGTACACACATACATTGATACAGACACACATAATATTTATACACAAATGCACACACATACATTGACACAAACACACATACTATTTATACACAAATGTACACACATACATTGGCACAAACACACATACTATTTATACACAAATGTACACACATACATTGACACAAACACACATACTATTTATACACAAATGTACACACATACATTGACACAAACACACATACTATTTATACACAAATGTACACACATATATTGACACAAACATACACATACTATTTATACACAAATGTACACACATACATTGACACAAACACACATACTATTTATACACAAATGTACACACATACATTGACACAAACACACATACTATTTATACACAAATGTACACACATACATTGGCACAAACACACATACTATTTATACACAAATGTACACACATACATTGACACAAACACACATAATATTTATACACAAATGTACACACATACATTGACACAAACACACATACTATTTATACACAAATGTACACACATACATTGACACAAACACACATACTATTTATACACAAATGTACATTACATTGACACAAACACACATACTATTTATACACACAATGTACACAAACATACATTGACACAAACACACATACTATTTATACACAAATGTACACACATACATTGACACAAACACACATACTATTTATACACAAATGTACACACATACATTGACACAAACACACATACTATTTATACACAAATATGTACACACATACATTGACACAAACACACATACTATTTACACACAAATGTACACACATACATTGGCACAAACACACATACTATTTATACACAAATGTACACACAATACACAATTTATACAAAGCACAAACACACATACTATTTATACACAAATGTACACACATACATTGACACAAACACATACTATTTATACAAAATGTACACACATACATTGGCACAAACACACATACTATTTATACACAAATGTACACACATACATTGGCACAAACACACATACTATTTATACACAAATGTACACACATACATTGACACAAACACACATACTATTTATACACAAATGTACACACATACATTGACACAAACACACATACTATTTATACACAACTGTACACACATACACTGGCACAAAACACACATATTATTATACACAACTGTACACACATACATTGGCACAAACACACATACTATATTATACACAAACACACATATTTTACATATATAACACACATATACACAAACACACATATTTTACACAACTAAACACACATGCATATACACAAACACACATATTTTACACAACTATACACACATGCATATACACAAACACACATATTTTACACAACTATACACACATGCATATACACAAACACACATATTTTACACAACTATACACACATGCATATACACAAACACACATATTTTACACAACTATACACAACATGCATATACACAAACACACATATTTTACACAACTATACACACATGCATATACAAAACACACATATTTTACACAACTATACACACATGCATATACACAAACACACATATTTTACACAACTATACACACATGCATATACACAAACACACATATTTTACACAACTATACACACATGCATATACACAAACACACATATTTTACACAACTATACACACATGCATATACACAAACACACATATTTTACACAACTATATAAAACATACATCTACACAAACACACATATTTTACACAACTATACACACATGCATATACACAAACACACATATTGTACACAACTATATAAAACATACATCTACACAAACACATATTTTACACAACTATACACACATGCATATACACAAACACATATAAAACTATACACATATGCATCGATACAGATACACATACGTCCACACGCTATGTTTACTATTCTCTCCCATTTCTTTGCACAACTATGAGACTTTTAACGAGTCAATGGTTCTCTTATAATGTCTTACCCTCTAAAGAACAATTAGCCAATAATTCTTTTTCATTTTCCGTTCTTTTCTTTAGCTCCGTCCCTGCTATTCTATGTTGTTAGAAGACAATGCAGAATATACAACAGGGATTATTTCGCACGTGTGACGGCTAACAGATCTGCATGTAAACACTTCATCCATATATTAGTTTGTTTTCTGGCACTTGAAGAGTTAAACGTCAATGGTTCTATAATGCGCTTAAACGTGTCTATCGAACAATTAGTCCAATAATTGTGTGTGTGTGTGTGTGTGTCTTTGTGTGTGTGTGAGAGAGATTCTATGTTGTTAGAGAGAGAATGAGAATTGCGGAGAGAGAGGGAGTTATTTCGAGTGTGACGGCTAGAGATCTGCATGTAAACACTTCATCCATAGATTGAGAACTTGAGAGTTAGAGAGAGCTATAGCGCTTAAACGAGATCGATTTGGTCGAGAGTGAGAGAGAGAGAGAGAGAGTGAGAGAGAGAGAGAGAGAGAGAGAGAGAGAGAGAGAGAGAGAGAGAGAGAGAGAGAGAGAGAGAGAGAGAGAGAGAGAGAGAGAGAGAGAGAGAGAGAGCCGAATACGAGTGAAACATATAAGTGTTGCCTTGAAAAAATATTTAATTAATAATCATATTGTGGCGATGATTTAAAGAAATCAGGACTAGACTCATAGTTCTCATTCAAAGCCTCATGATAGAAACAACAACAACAAAAAAGCCCATTTTTGTGAGGATTTTAGTTGTACAAAAGGGTCCAGTAGTTTAGGAATATAGTTAACATGGACCTATGTATTTTGTTTGTAAAATATTTTGAAATAAGTTAACATGGACCAATGTATGGTGGCGATGATTTTGAAATCAGGGAGACTCAGTAGTTTAAGGAATATAGTTAACATGGACAACAACAAAGGGTCCATTTTTGTGAGGACCTTTATTTGTACAAAGGGGTCCAGTAGTTTAAGGAATATAGTTAACATGGACCTATGTATTTTGATTTGTACAAAGGGGTCCAGTAGTTTAAGGAATATAGTTAACATGGACCTATGTATTTTATTTGTACAAAGGGGTCCAGTAGTTTAAGGAATATAGTTAACATGGACCTATGTATTTTATTTGTACAAAGGGGTCAGTAGTTTAAGGAATATAGTTAACATGGACCTATGTATTTTATTTGTACAAAGGGGTCCAGTAGTTTAAGGAATATAGTTAACATGGACCTATGTATTTTATTTGTACAAAGGGGTCCAGTAGTTTAAAGAATATAGTTAACATGGACCTATGTGTTTATTGTACAAAGGGGTCAGTAGTTTAAGGAATATAGTTAACATGGACCTATGTATTTTATTTGTACAAAGGGGTCCAGTAGTTTAAGGAATATAGTTAACATGGACCTATGTATTTTATTTGTACAAAGGGGTCCAGTAGTTTAAGGAATATAGTTAACATGGACCTATGTATTTTATTTGTACAAAGGGGTCCAGTAGTTTAAGGAATATAGTTAACATGGACCTATGTATTTTATTTGTACAAAGGGGTCCAGTAGTTTAAGGAATATAGTTAACATGGACCTATGTATTTTATTTGTACAAAGGGGTCAAGTAGTTTAAGGAATATAGTTAACATGGACCATGTATTTTGTTTGCAAAGGGGTCAAGTAGTTTAAGGAATATAGTTAACATGGACCAATGCTAGCGCGGCACTTTGACTTCTTGACGTTTTTTTTTAAAATTTGACTTGATTTACCCACATCCACCACAACTATGCTGGTGATCTCGGGGTTTTTGTTAGGTTTTTAATTTAAGTCCGGACTGCCCTTAAAACAGCCAAGGGATCTGAGTGTTGTGATCTACACACGAAACCTCCATTTTATCGCCAGTCTCTAATGGGACTAGGTGTCTATCCACCTACCAGGACCAGGGTTAGGATGGGGGGGGCGGTAAATTTTGCTTGAGAAAAAATCGAGAAAAGTTTTCAACCGTTTGAACATAGTACCTTTTGGTTTAGGCAGAGGGAGAGGGAGATGAAGAGAGAGAGGGAGAGGGAGAAGGAGAGGGAGAAGGAGGGGAGCGGGAGAGGAAGAGAGAGAAGGAGAGGTAGAGGGAGAGGGGAGAGAGGAGAGGGAGAGGGAGAGGGAGAGAGGAAGAGAGAGAAAGAGAGTGACAGGAAGAGAGAGAGAAGGAGAGAGAGGGGAGAGGAAGAGAGAAAGGAGGGAGAGGGAGAGGGAGACGGAGAGGCAGAGGGAGAGGGAAGGAAGAGAGAGGGAGAGTGAGGAAGAGAGAGAAGAGAGGGAGAGGGAGAGGGAGAGGAAGAGAGAAAAGGAGAGGGAGAGGAACAGAGAGAAGGAGAGGGAGACGGAGAGGGAGAGGGAGAGAGAGAGGAAGAGAGAGAAGGAGAGGGAGAGGAAAGAGAGAAGGAGAGGGAGAAGGAGAGGGAGAGGGAGAGGAAGAGAGAGAAGAAGAGGGAGAGGGAGAGGAAGAGAGAGAAGGAGAGGGAGAGGAAGAGAGAAGAGGAGAGAGAGGAAGAGAGAGAAGGAGAGGAAGAGAGAGAAGGAGAGAAGAGAGAGAAGGAGAGGGAGAGGGAGAAGGAAAGGAAGAGAGAGAAGGAAAGGAAGAGAGAGAAGGAGAGAAAGAGATAGAAGGAGAGGGAGAGGAAGAGAGAGAAGGAGAGGAAGAGAAAGAAGGAGAGGGAGAGGAAGAGATAGAAGGAGAGGAAGAGAGAGAAGGAGAGGGAGAGGAAGAGAGAGAAGGAGAGGAAGAAAGAGAAGGAGAGAAGAGAGAGAAGGAGGGAAAAGAGAGAAGGAGAGGGAGAGGAAGAGAGAGGAGAGGAATAGAGAAAAGGAGAGGGAGAGGAAGAGAGAGAAGGAGAGGAATAGAGAGAAGGAGAGGGAGAGGAAGAGAGAGAAGGAGAGGAAGAGAGAGAGAAGGAGAGGGAGAGGAAGAGAGAGAAGGAGAGGAAGAGAGAGAAGGAGAGGGAGAGGAAGAGAGAGAAGGAGAGGAAGAGGGAGGGGCGTGCAGGCGTGGAAGTCGGATTGACGTTTGGTAGTTTTTCCTTAAATAAGTGTGTATTTTAAACTTTATTTTTGCATTTGCTCTTTCCTTTTTTGACATTTGTCGTCTGTCGTCTGTTGTAACTATTTGAATATATTAATATTTACATTCGAATGGAATCGATTTGTAGAATCTAATAATCATAACAATGAAATAACGAAACGAAAGATCACATTAACTTCACGACCTGCTATATATAAATTCTGATCGAAATAGAACGGATCGATACTACATTATATTGACCAGCTGCGAAATGGAACGTAGCACAATATATTATATGGGACGAAGCACACTGTCAAATGGGACGTAGCACATTGTCAAATGAGACGTATCAAACTGTCAAACGGGACGTAACACACTCTCAAACGGGACGTAGTAAAATGTCAAATGGGACGTAGCACACTGTCAAATCAAACGGGACGTAGCACAATGTCAAATGGGACGTAGCACAAAATGGGACGTAGACAATGTCAAATGCACAATGTCAAATGGGACGTAGCACAATGTCAAATGGGACGTAGCACACTGTCAAATGGAACACATTGTCAGGGACACAATGTCAAATGGGAAGTAGCACACTGTCAAATGGACGTAGCACACTCAAATGGGACGTAGCACACTGTCAAATGGGACGTAGCACACTGTCAAATGGGACACACAATGTCAAATGGGACGTAGCACATTGTCAAATGGGACGTAGCACATTGTCAAATGGGACGTAGCACAATGTCAAATGGGACGTAGCACATTGTCAAATGGGACGTAGCACAATGTCAAATGGGAAGTAGCACATTGTCAAATGGGACGTAGCACACTGTCAAATGGGACGTAGCAGAATGTCAAATGACACATAGCAATTGTCAAATGGTACGTAGCACATTGTCAAATGGGACGTAGCACAATGTCAAATGGTACGTAGCACATTGTCAAATGGGACGTAGCACAATGTCAAATGGGACGTAGCACAATGTCAAATGGGACGTAGCACATTGTCAAATGGGACGTAGCACAATGTCAAATGGGACGTAGCACACTGTCAAATGGGACGTAGGACAATGTCAAATGGGACGTAGCACAATGTCAAATGGGACGTAGCACAATGTCAAATGGGACGTAGCACACTGTCAAATGGGACGTAGCACACTGTCAAATGGGACGTAGCACATTGTCAAATGGGATGTAGCACACTGTCAAATGGGACGTAGCACACTGTCAAATGGGACGTAGCAGACTGTCAAATGGGACGTAGCACACTGTCAAATGGGACGTAGCACATTGTCAAATGTAGCACACTGTCAAATGGGACGTAGCACACTGTCAAATGGGACGTAGCACAATGTCAAATGGGACGTAGCACACTGTCAAATGGGACGTAGCACACTGTCAAATGGGACGTAGCAGAATGTCAAATGGGACGTAGCACAATGTCAAATGGGACGTAGCACACTGTCAAATGGGACGTAGCAGAATGTCAAATGGGACGTAGCAGAATGTCAAATGGGACGTGTGTCAAATGGGACGTAGCACACTGTCAAATGGGACGTAGCAGAATGTCAAATGGGACGTAGCACAATGTCAAATGGGACGTAGCAGAATGTCAAATGGGACGTAGCACATTGTCAAATGGGACGTAGCACAATGTCAAATGGGACGTAGCAGAATGTCAAATGGGACGTAGCACATTGTCAAATGGGACGTAGAAGAATGTCAAATGGGACGTAGCACAATGTCAAATGGGACGTAGCACATTGTCAAATGGGACGTAGCACATTGTCAAATGGGACGTAGGACACTGTCAAATGGGACGTAGCACAATGTCAAATGGGACGTAGGACAAATGGGACGTGTCAAATGGGACGTAGCAGAATGTCAAATGGGACGTAGCACATTGTCAAATGGGACGTAGCACAATGTCAAATGGACGTACACAATGTCAAATGGGACGTAGGACAATGTCAAATGGGACGTAGCACAATGTCAAATGGGACGTAGGACATTGTCAAATGGGACGTAGCACATGTCAAATGGGATGTAGCACAATGTCAAATGTGACGTAGCAGAATGTCAAATGGGACGTAGCACAATGTCAAATGGGACGTAGGACATTGTCAAATGGGACGTACATTGTCAAATGGGACGTAGCACATGTCAAATGGGACAGCACAATGTCAAATGGGACGTAGCACAATGTCAAATGGGACGTAGGAATGTCAAATGGGACAGCAAAATGTCAAATGGGACGTAGCACATTGTCAAATGGGAAGTAGCACACTGTCAAATGGGACGTCAAATGGGACAGCACAATGTCAAATGGGACGTAGGACATTGTCAAATGGGATCACAATGTCAAATGGGATGTGGACATAAATGGGACGTAGGACATTGTCAAATGGGACGTAGCACAATGTCAAATGGGATGTAGCACACTGTCAAATGGGACGTAGGACATTGTCAAATGGGACGTAGCACAATGTCAAATGGGACGTAGCACAATGTCAAATGGGACGTAGCTGTCAAATGGGATGTAGCACACTGTGTCAAATGGGACGTAGGAATGTCAAATGGGAAGCACAATGTCAAATGGGACGTAGGACAAGTGGGATGTCAAATGTGAAATGGGATGTAGGACACTGTCAAATGGGACGTAGGACATTGTCAAGTGGGATGTACATGTGAAATGGGATGGGGACGTAGGACATTGTCAAATGGGACGTAGGACATTAGTCAAATGGGACGTAGCACACTGTCAAATGGGACGTAGGACACTGTCAAATGGGACGTAGGACATTGTCAAATGGGACGTAGGACACTGTCAAATGGGACGTAGCACACTGTCATGGGACACATGTCAAATGGGATGGACACTGTCAAATGGACACACTGTCAAATGGGACGTAGGACATGTCAAATGGGACGTAGGACACTGTCAAATGGGATGTAGGACACTGTCAAATGGGATGTAGGACACTGTCAAATGGGATGATGTTAAATGGGACGTAGGACACTGTCAAATGGGATGTAGGACACTGTCAAATGGGATGTAGGACACTGTCAAATGGGATGTAGGACACTGTCAAATGGGATGTAGGACACTGTCAAATGGGACGTAGGACACTGTCAAATGGGATGGGACACTGTCAAATGGGATGTAGGACACTGTCAAATGGGATGTAGGACACTGTCAAATGGGATGTAGGACATTGTCAAATGGGATGTAGGACACTGTCAAATGGGATGTAGGACACTGTCAAATGGGATGTAGGACACTGTCAAATGGGAAGGACACTGTCAAATGGATGGGACGTAGGACATTGTCAAATGGGATGTAGGACACTGTCAAATGGGATGTAGGACACTGTCAAATGGGAC
>JAXRKP010000335.1:50000-60000 GCA_037039925.1 Doris montereyensis | reverse complement strand
GGGATAGTCCCCTGCTTATCCAAAACAAAACTGATTCAGAGAACATCAATACAATATACCCGGCTTAACCTTTCAACGACGAAAATGGAAACAAACACAGACTATGATTTTTTGGAACAGGTAATGTTAGGGCAATAAATGGTAAAGAGATAGAATTAGTTGAAGAAATGGAAAAATTCAAAGTAGACATTTTGGCCATTACAGAAACAAAGAAAAAAGACAAGGAATAGAAAATGTAGGATCAAATCATACTTTAATCTTCTCAGGAGTAGATGTCAAAGATAGAGCTAGAGCAGGATTATGTCTCCTAGTGCATAAAAGGCATGACAAGCTACTAGAAAGCTGGAAATTTATAAGCCTACGGCTATTAGAGGTAAATATTAAACCAAAAGGACGAGAAATTAAATTATTAATAGCTTATAGACCAAACAAAAACACCACTAAAGAAGAAAATTATATCTTCGAAAACGATTTACAAATAGCTGCAGAGAATCTTAAACCCAAACAGGAACTAATGTTTTTAGGAGATTTAAACGCTAGAGTAGTCAACAATGTAGAAACGCCAGGAGGAGTAATAAGTAAAGAAGGAGAGACAACAACTTCTCCAAATGGAGAGAGACTAATAGATTTTTGCCTAAAGAATAACATGAAAATAGCAAACACCTTTTTCCTTCATAAAGATATCCACAAATCTACAACAGTAAATGAAGACGTGTTAAAAGTCAATCATAGAACTACATAATAGTTAGCAAATCCTTTTGTTTTAAAGTATAATGGATGCAAGAGTAAACAGAGGAGCAGAAATACGAGTGATCATCAGCATGTGATTATGACAAATGAAAATGCCAAAGAGAAGAAAGCTACTAAACTCAAAATAAAGGAACTAAATACACCAATAGTAAAACAGATATACCAATCTAGCATTAAAAGATTTATCAGTGAAAGGTAGATATATCTGAATGATAGCAGCTGAAGATGTAGATTTATTAATGGAAGAAATGCAAACAGCTATAAGAAAAGTGAAATTAGGAAAGGCCCCAAGAGCAGATCAAGTTTATCCAGAAATGATTAAAAACCAAAGAGAGAGGCAGATAAACTACTACATGCAATATGCCAACAAGCATGGAAGTCCAAACAGATGCCAGACGACTGGGAAAAGGGAACGGTAGTACCAATACTAATAAGAAAGGATCAACTATGGAATGCTCAAACTATAGAGGGATATCACTACTTAGCGTACCAGGAAAAGTGTATACCAGGATATTGGAAATGAGACTAAGGAAAACAGTAGAGGATCAGATTGAAGAACATCAGAGTAGATTTAAACCAGGAAGAAGTGTACAAGACCACATATTTACAATTAGACAAATAATAGAAAAATTCTTTGAGAGAAACATTGACTTGCACCTGTGTTTTATCTAGAAAAGGCATTTGATACTGTGAGAGAGACAAAATGGCATTCCTTAAAAGAACACAAGGTATAGCAAAATTTAATAGAAGCCATTCGAAAGGTTTTTACAATAAACCAACATGTGCAGTGAGAGTAGCTGGAAACATATCTGCAGAATTTGATGTAGATATAGGAGTAAGACAGGGTTGTGTCCTAAGTCCTTATCAAATTTATGGATTCAGTCGCAAAGGCATCCTCAAAAAAGGAAGAAAATGAATGTAGTTATGTATGTGGAATTTCAAACCAGTAAATGCATCAATGCTTTCATTTGGCGATGATTTAGTTCTGTTTGGAAAGTCAGAAAGGGACCTTCAGTCGAATATCAACATGATGAACAATGAACTAAATAAAAGAAGAATGAGAGTAAATGCAAAGAAAACCAAAACAATGCTAGTAACTAGGGAAGCTAAAACACAAAATCTTAAATTGAGCAGGGAGAATTTAGAACAAGTCCAAAGCTACAATTACCTAGGAGTAATGATTAACTCAGAGGGAAAACTAAGAGAAGAAATCAGCCAGAGAATCCAAAAGGCAAGTAATATATAACCATCTAGGAAAGGCATTTGTGGGTAAACAAGAATTGTCAACAAAAACCAAAATGGCAGTATACAACACAGTTTATTGTCCTACTCTCCTCTATGGCAGTGAAACCTGACCTTAGACAGTAGGAAATACAGTAGAGTACAGGCAGCTGAAATGAAATGTATCTATGAAGAGTAGTAGGGAAAACTAAAAGAGACAAAATCAGAAACACAACAATATAAGAGATCAAACCAAAGCAGATGACATAAAAACTAAGATAGAAATAAATCAACTCAGATGGTTTGGGCATGTAAACAGAATGAATGACACTAGAATAGCTAAATTAGTATACCGTGCTAAAATCAAAGACCAAACGGCAGACCTCGGAGAAAGTGGGAAGAAGATGTAAAAGAGCATTAAAGAATAGAAATTTAACATTTTTGGAAGGAAACAGAAAATTCCAGGATAGGGCATCCTCGAGAAAGATCATCTCGAGTATCTGAACCCATACACCTTTAGGTAGATTGGGAACTGATAAAGAAAGAAAGAAAGACACGTTCAGGTTGAATGACCTATACTATTTACATACATAAATGACTTCTTTGTTTTTAGAGTGTTCTTTTTTTACTATGCCGTAGTTCATCGTTCATATATTATCTACTTTACTTGATGGAATGGTTAATAGAATTATCATTATGGAGTCTGGTATATTATCTACTTTACTTGATGGAATGGTTAATAGAATATCAGTATGGAGGTCTGCATATTATCTACTTTACTTGATGGAATGGTTAATTAGTATGGAGGTCTGGTATATTATCTACTCTACTTGATGGAATGGTTAATAGAAAATCAGTATGGAGGTCTGGTGTATTATCTACTCTACTTGATGGAATGGTTAATAGAATATCAGTATGGAGGTCTGGTATATTATCTACTCTACTTGATGGAATGGTTAATAGAATATCATTATGGAGATCTGGTATATTATCTACTCTACTTGATGGAATGGTTAATAAAATATCATTATGGAGATCATTATGGATGGATGGTTCATGAATATCAGTATGGAGATCTGATATATTATCTACTCTACTTGATGGAATGGTTAATAAAGTATCATTATGGAGGTCTGGTATATGTATCTACTAATATCATTATGGAGGTCTGGTATTGTGTCTATAATATCATTATGGAGGTCTGATATTGTATCTATAATATCATTATGGAAATCATTATGGTCTGGTATTGTATCTATAATATCATTATGGAGGTCTGGAGGTCTTGTTGTATCTATAATATGATTATGGAGGTCTGGTATTGTATCTATAATATCATTATGGAGGTATGGTATTGTATCTATAATATGATTATGGAGGTCTGGTACTGTATCTATAATATGATTATGGAGGTCTGGTATTGTATCTATAATATCATTATGGAGGTCTGGTATTGTATCTATAATATGATTATGGAGGTCTGGTATCTATAATATGATTATGGAGGTCTGGTATTGTATCTATAATATGATTATGGAGGTCTGGTATTGTATCTATAATATCATTATGGAGGTCTGGTATTGTATCTATAATATGATTATGGAGGTCTGGTATTGTATCTATAATATGATTATGGGAGGTCTGGTATTGTATCTATAATATCATTATGGAGGTCTGGTATTGTATCTATAATATGATTATGGAGGTCTGGTATTGTATCTATAATATCATTATGGAGGTCTGCCATAAAATCTATAACAGCCTATGATTTTACGATTGTATGGTATTTTATACCTCAGAGATATATTTCACATCGTTTCTTCCTGTATGCCTCAGGAGATATATTTCACATCGAGTCTTCCTGTAAGTCTCAGAGAGATATTCAATCGTTTCTTCCTGTATGCCTCAGAGGTATTTCACATCGTTCCTTCCTGTATGCCTCAGAGATATATTTCAGGTCTGTTTCTTCCTGTATGCCTCAGAGATATTTCATATCGTTTCTTCCTGTATACCTCAGAGATATATTTCACATCGTTCCTTCCTTATGTCTCAGAGATATATTTCACATCCTTTCTCTGGTATACCTGTATTTCACATCGTTCCTTCCTGTATATCTCAGAGATATATTTCATGGATTGTCCTTCCTTGTATCTCAGAGATATATTTCCCATCGTTTCCTTCTGTATATCTTCAGAGATGTATTTCACATCGTTCTTCCTTCCTGTATATTTCATCATGGGATATATTTCACATCGTTTCTTCCTGTATGCCTCAGATATATATTTCACATCGTTTCTTCCTGTATGCCTCAGAGATATATTTCACATCGTTCCTTCCTGTATATCTCAGAGATATATTTCACATCGTTCCTTCCTTATATCTCAGAGATATATTTCACATCGTTTCTTCCTTTATGCCTCAGAATATATTTCACATCGTTCCTTCCTTTATGCCTCAGAGATATATTTCACATCGTTTCTTCCTGATGCCTCATATTTTCACATCGTTTTTCCTGTATACCTCAGAGATATATTTCACATCGTTTCTTCCTGTATGTCTCAGAGATATATTTCACATCCTTTCTTCCTGTATGTCTCAGAGATATATTTCACATCGTTTCTTCCTGTATATCTCAGAGATATTTTCACATCGTTCCTTCCTGTATATCTCAGAGATATATTTCACATCGTTTCTTCCTGTATATCTCAGAGATATATTTCACATCGTTCTTTCCTGTATATCTCAGAGATATATTTCACATCGTTCCTTCCTGTATGTCTCAGAGATATATTTCACATCCTTTTTCTTCCTGAGATATATTTCACATCGTTTCTTCCTGTATACCTCAGAGATATATTTCACATCGTTCCTTCCTGTATGTCTCAGAGATATATTTCACATCCTTTCTTCCTGTATACCTCAGAGATATATTTCACATCGTTCCTTCCTGTATATCTCAGAGATATATTTCACATCGTTCCTTCCTGTATGCCTCAGAGATATATTTCACATCGTTTCTTCCTGTATACCTCAGAGATATATTTCACATCGTTCCTTCCTGTATGCCTCAGAGATATATTTCACATCGTTTCTTCCTGTATGCCTCAGAGATATATTTCACATCGTTTCTTCCTGTATACCTCAGAGATATATTTCACATCGTTCCTTCCTGTATGTCTCAGAGATATATTTCACATCCTTTCTTCCTGTATGCCTCAGAGATATATTTCACATCGTTCCTTCCTGTATATCTCAGAGATATATTTCACGTTCCTTCCTGTATGCCTCAGAGATATATTTCACATCGTTTCTTCATGTATACCTCAGAGATATATTTCACATCGTTCCTTCCTGTATACCTCAGAGATATATTTCACATCGTTCCTTCCTGTATATCTCAGAGATATATTTCATATCGTTCCTTCTGCATGCCTCAGAGATATATTTCACATCGTTTCTTCCTGTATGCCTCAGAGATGTATTTCACATCGTTCCTTCCTGTATATCTCAGAGATATATTTCACATCGTTCCTTCTGTATATCTCAGAGATATATTTCACATCGTTTCTTCCTGTATGTCTCAGAGATATATTTCACATCATTCCTTCCTGTATGCCTCAGAGATATATTTCACATCGTTCCTTCCTGTATGCCTCAGAGATATATTTCACATCGTTTCTTCCTGTATATCTCAAAGATATATTTCACATCGTTTCTTCCTGTATGCCTCAGAGATATATTTCACATCGTTTTTTCCTGTATGCCTCAGAGATATATTTCACATCGTTTCTTCCTGTATGCCTCAGAGATATATTTCACATCGTTTCTTCCTGTATGCCTCAGAGATATATTTCACATCGTTTCTTCCTGTATGCCTCAGAGATATATTTCACATCGTTTCTTGCTGTATGCCTCAGGAGAGATATTTCACATCGTTTCTTCCTGTATGCCTCAGAAAGATATTTCACATCGTTTCTTCCTGTATATCTCAGAGAGATATTTCACATCGTTTCTTCCTGTATGCCTCAGAGAGATATTTCATATCGTTTCTTCCTGTATATCTCAGAGATATATTTCACATCGTTTCTTCCTGTATATCTCAGAGATATATTTTACATCGTTTCTTCCTGTATATCTCAAAGAGATATTTCACATCGTTTCTTCCTGTATATTCCGAGATATATTTCACATCGTTTCTTCCTGTATGCCTCAGAGATATATTTCAGGGTTTTTTTTTCAAATTATATCTCAGAGAGATATTTCAGATCTTTTCTTCCATATTGTCTCAGAGAGATGTTTCAGATCGTTTCTTCAATTATGTCTCAGAGATATTTGAGATCGTTTCTTCCATTATGTCTCAGAGAGATGTATCATATCTTGTCTTTCAATATGTCTCAGAGATATATTTTAGATCTTTTCTTCAATTATGTCTGAGAGAAATATTTCAGATCTTTACTTCCATTATGTCTCAGATATATTTTTCAGATCTTTTCTTCCAGTATGTTCTCATAGAGATATTTCAGATCTTTACCTCCATTATATATTATATCTCAGAGAGTTATTTCAGATTTTTTATTCCGTTATGTCTCCAGAGATATATTTCAGATCTATATTTCCATTATGTCTCAGGGAGATATTGAACATCTTTGTTCCATTATGTTTCAGAGATATATTTCAGATCGTTTCTTCCTGTATGTCTCAGAGAAATATTTCAGATAATTTCTTCCAATATAGCTCAGAGAGATATTTCAGATCTTTTCTTCCAATATAGCTCAGAGAGATATTTCAGATCTTTTCCATTATATCTCAAAGGGATATTTCCAAATCTTTTGTTCCATTATTTCTTAGAGAAATATTTCAAATCTTTTCTTCCATTATATCTCAGAGATATATTTCAGATCTTTTGTTCCATTATATCTCAGAGAAATGTTTCAGATATTTCGTTCCATTATATCTCAAAGAGATATGTCAGATCTTTTTTTTACATCATATCTTAGAGAAATATTTCAGATATTTCGTTCCGTTATGTCTCAGAGAGTCATTTCAGTTTTTTTTTTACATTATATCTCAGAGAGCTATTTCAGATCAGTTGTTCCATTATATCTCAGAGAGACATTTTAAATCTTTTCTTCCATTATATCTCAGAGAAATATTTCAGATTTTTCCTTGAGAGTGCCATACAAACTTTTGACCATTCTTAGCTTTGAAATGCGTAATGTCCTTTTTACAAATGTTTAAGCAATGAAAATTGTTGAAAGGAAAATGAAAGATTTATGATAATATGATGAATGTGTATGAAGCTAAGCTGATTTGTCATCAATTATTGTTCATGTATATTACTTCACCACACTTTCTATGTACTCACAACTTACCTTATAATTATATTTCTCATAGAATCTATACATTAATGATTGATTTAATTTAAATTTGTTTTTAATGTAAACATATTAATGCATTCTTAAATTTCTAACAGAAAATGTGATAACATACAAACAATTTCCTTTTTTCTTATTGTATAGATTAATAAAGATAATTCATTCGAATTGAATTGTTATGGTATGAAATTGATCGTCAGTATTAGATGTAATGTGCGAGGCTCAAGCAAAATGTAAGCTTATCACTTTCTTTGTCTTTAGAGACACACAATAGAAACACTGTTCCCTGTCCACAGCCTCAACTAGTCAGACGCTATGAACTCTTCAACATTTCCAAATTAATCATTCCCCCGACAAAAAGCCGAGTCAGTGAGACATTGTATATTAGCTCAGTAATTCTGGAAGCGTTACACCGGCGTATTATTGCAGCTGGTCTAAAGACAGGCAGCGCAATTTAGTTTTGATACCCTGGGCTCTGTGTCTGTGTCATGGAGAGAAAGAATGAAACACAGTAATCAGATCGCTGGCATGCAGAGTAATTTCAAGGGACAAATAATACAAGGCACTGTCTTTGTATTTTGATATGATTAAAATGCTTCGTCGCTCGTTCTGAAGGCAAGGTCGGCCTCTCAACCAAATCAACCAAAAGATCGTGGGTTCAAGTCCCGGCAGGTTGAAAGATTGTTCCCCAGTTTTTTCGGGTAAACGCTACACTCCCCTCCTGCTCTGGATAGGTGGATAGACACCTAGTGCCATCGGAGACGGACGATAAAAAGGAGGTCCCATGTGCATATCACAACACTCTGTGCACGTTAAAAATCCCATGGCTGTTTACAGGGCAGCTGGGGCAAAATTAAAAAAATCCAACCGAAACCCCCTTCGAGATCACCTTAGTAGAAGATTTGAGTAAAATCGAAAATCAAAAACGAAATCTGAAAGCATGAGTATCAACTTTGAGCATAAGAAACAACTCGGGCCAAACTCCCCTTCTATCCCCTAGCCTACTAAAACAACAAAAATATTTTTTTTAAAAAAGACATCAGAAAGAAGAAAAAAACAAACAAATTTTAAACTTTCCTCAAATCCGCACAATATTGGGCCATTGGAATAAGGACCTGCAATTGATGTTGGTGCCTCATTGAGGGGAAAAGGGAGACATGCAAATAAATACTTAGAGAGAAATTGTAGAGACTAGACATAATCGAACCCACGAGCTCAACGTCGGCAGCCATTGCCTTGCCATGAAATGAGGGAAAACTACTAATCTTATAACTACGCTGAACAAGATTCAAGCCTCTAGATCTACTTCACATTATAAATTAAGTCTGTATTATATGCATCTTATTAATTTAAAACTAGATATAATTGACATTTATATCAAGTCATTATTTAGACGGGGGATCAGATGGCCGAGTGGTTAAAAGGCATTGCACTGTGACTTGGACGCAGTTGGTTCGAGTCCCACTTCAGGCATTTTGTGTGTTTCCCCTTGGACAATCAAATAAATTTTCGTTTTTCGCTTATTTGGAAAACATGGGTGACTTGTGTTGCATTGAGCGAAAGCAACTCTCTCACACCTAAACATCCATGAATCCTTTGACTATAATCAGCACAATATATATCTTTATTATAATGATAATGCTACGTGGCATTGGGCAGAAGGACAAATATATGAACGCTGCTGGATCAATAACAACATCATTATCATTATACATTTTATTCTTTCACATTTTACATTCTTCACTTTCCGTTTGCTGGGGAGGGCATCATGATAAGCTTAGCGTGTAATCTGCCCTTGTTTTCGGATGATAGATACAAACGAAAATGATAATAACGACAATGATAAAAATGACCACAGCAAACAAAAAAGAGTCCTAGATAATCACCTCCGTCTTGATCGCCGCCCAGATCTGATAAAGCGTTCCGTCGCTTACGTTCATCGATCCAGGGCATTTTGTGATGCTCTGTTGCATTAACTGTGTGTAAATATGTCCACAAGTAAACAAGCAATGAATGGAGATGAAATCTTACTGTTTTTGTTCGGAAAATGAAGAAAATGCTATGATGAGGATCTCAATGATGATGATGATGATGATGGTAATGATACTACTACTACTACTACTACTACTACTACTACTACTACTACTACTACTACTACTACTACTGCTGCTGCTATTGCTGCTACTGGTGCTACTACTAGTGCTACTACTGCTGCTACTGCTACTACTACTAATACTACTACTACTACTACTACTACTACTACTGCTACTGCTACTATTATTATTCTTGCTACTGCTACTGCTACTGCTACTATTAATACTACTACTGCTACTACTACTACTACTACTACTACTACTACTACTACTACTACTACTACTACTACTACTACTACTACTACTACTACTACTGCCCTATTGCTACTATTACTACTACTACTACTATTACTACTACCTTATTACTTTTACTACTGCAAGCACTACTACTACTGCTTGCTATTGCTGCTACTACTACCACCATTACTACTATTACTACTACTACTACTGTTACTACTACTACTACTACTACTACTACTACTACTACTACTACTACTACACTTACTACTACTACTACTACTACTATTACTACTACTACTACTACTACTACTACTACTATTC
>JAXRKP010000335.1:40000-45000 GCA_037039925.1 Doris montereyensis | reverse complement strand
TCGATTGAATTTCTAACAGATACATGATTGTAATGCCATTATACTAAAGGAAGAAGGCAATTCGACACAGATAAGTCAGATTTAGATATTTAAAAATTGATGGTATTTTATCTCTTGTAAATCTGATTTTCAAACTAGATGCAATGTCTGGATTATCAGGCGTTTAAGCTCGCACAGAAAAGACGGGATATGCTGTAGGTCCTCATAAAACTCTCTTTGAATTATACGTTTTCATCTTGCCAAGTCATCGTTGCATATTATTTGCATATTATGAACTGTTATCTTCACTGTTCTTTACAATCATGCAATTCATTATCATTCTGTTTATTACGCTATATTACAATATCCTCTGTTTCTTAATAATGGAGTATGGACGTCCATAGATATATAATACAAGTTTCTTTATAGCTGTTGATGCGATCTGGCTGTGTTACACGCTGTTTCTCTATCTTTATCTTCATTTTGGATATCTTCATTGTGTATTTTACTTCTGTAAAATGCAGTCTTGTCCTATTATTTTTGTGTTGCTGATCTTCGATGGAGTGAGTAGATCTAACATCTCGTCAGCTTGTATTTTCCGCATCGATGCTTTCATTGTATGAAATATGCTAACATTTCTTGGCTGTTAGATAGCGTTGTTGGCTGTTAGATAGCGTTGTTGGCTGTTAGATAGCCTTGTTGGCTGTTATATAGCCTTGTTGGCTGTTAGATAGCTTTGTTGGCTGTTAGATAGCCTTGTTGGCTGTTAGATAGCGTTGTATGCTGTTAGATAGCGTTGTTGGCTGTTAGATAGCGTTGTTGGCTGTTAGGTAATATTGTTGGCTGTTAAATAGCTTTGTTGGCTGTTGATAAATATTGACGGCGTGTTAGATAGCGATTATGCTGTTAGATAGCGTTGTTGGCTGTTAGATAGCGTTGTTGGTTGGGCTTATTTGTGTGTGTTAGTCTAGGCTCCATGATCGAATAATTTTCGTCTAAGTTGTCGCATTTATTGATTATGTTCAATATGTTTGGCCCCTCGTGGCTTTATTTGTCATCTTACATATCTTGTATCAAATCCGTTTTAACTATGCTAGCTAGGCGATCGGTAGCTGGTTGATGTTGAATCTGACACCATGTGTAAATAGTAGAGCATTATCTTGACTGTTGCTGAAACTGAATCGCTTGCCGCCATTTTGAGTTGTCTCTTGTATTCTCTTTCTCTTCAGGCAAATTGATATTCTCATTGAAGTGATGCCTTTTCCGTTGACAGCGTATGCATTTCATCTGTTGCAATCATCTATTTGGTGACTTGGTGACTTGGTGATTTGGTTACTTGGTGACGGTGACTTGGTATTGGTGACTTGGTGACGGTGACTTGGTGACTTCAGTTTAAAGCTGGGATAAAAAAAATGACATGGGTGGTATATTGTTGTTCCATTTACTTTATGAAGGCGAGTTAAAATTCTTCTAAAATCATGTCGATCACACATTCCAGCATCGTCAGTACTCCGCTAGTTCTGAATTGCAATGTGATATGTCCACAGCATTGCTGGAAAAATAGTTAAAGCAAAAAAAGGCTAGAGCTTGTCACACCTACCGGCCTTATATCTATCTATCTATCACTATGTATCTATTTCTCTCTGTATCTCTCTCTCTCTCTCTCTCTCTATCTCTCTATGTATATATATATATATATATGTATATATAGTATATATATATATATATATATATAGTAATATATATAATATTATATTTATACTATCTCTATCATCTATTTATCTATCTATCTATCCATCTGTCAATCTATTTATCAATCTATCTATCTATCTATCAATCTATCTATTTATTTATCCTATCTTCCTATCTATCTATATATCTATATATCCATCTATTGAATCTATTTATCTATCAATCTATCTATCTCTCTATATATCTGTCTATCTATCTATCTATCTATCTATCGATCTAACTATAATGTCTGTATGTCAGTCTAGCTGTCTATCTATCTATCTATCTATCTATCTATCTATCTATCTATCTATCTATCTATCTATCTATCTATCTATCATTCATCTCTCTCTATCTCTCTCTGTCTCTCTCTCGCTCTCTCTCGTCTCTCTCTCTCTCTCTCTCTCTCTCTCTCTCTCTCTACTCTCTCTCTCTCTCTCTCACTCTCTCTCTCTCTCACTCTCTCTCTCTCTCTCTCACTCTCTCTCTCTCTCTCTATATCTATATATATATATATATATATATATATAGAATATATATATAATATATATATTATCTATCTATCTATCCCTTCTATCAATCTATTTATCTATCTATCTATCCATCTGTCAATCTATTTATCAATCTATCTATCCTATCTATCAATCTATCTATTTATTTATCTATCTTTCTATCAATCTATATATCTATATATCCATCTATGAATCTATTTATCTATCAATCTATCTATCAATCCATCTATCTATCTATCTATCTATCTATCTATATATCTGTCTATCTATCTATCTATCGATCTAACTATCTGTCTGTATATCCAGTCTAGCTGTCTATCTATCTATCTATCTATCTATCTATCTATCTATTCATGTATCTCTCTATCTCTCTCTCTATCTCTCTATCTATCTATCTCTCTCTCTATCTATCTATCTATTTATCTATCTATCTCTCTCTATCTATCTCTCTCTCTCTATCTATCTATCTATCTATCTATATCTATCTATCTATCCATCTATATCTATGTGCATCTTAGATATGTATGTATTTATCTACCTGTCTATCTATTTCATCTATCTATCTATGTATGTATATTTCCTAGCTATCTATCTATCTATCTATTTATCTATCTATATATTCATCTACCTGTCTATCTATCTATTTATCTATCTATCTATCTATCTTATCTATATATCTATCTATCTATATCTATTTATCTATCTATCTATCTATCTATCTATCTATCTATCTATCTATGTATATGTATATCTATCTATCTATCTATCTATCTTAGATATCATCGATCTATAAATCTATCAATATATCTATCTATTTATCTTCCTATCTATCTATCTATCGATATCTATCTATCTATCTATCTATGATCTATCTATCATGATATATCTATCTATTTAACTCATCTATCTATGTATATATACATTGATTGTATATATCTATCAAATCTATCTATTTTTCTATCTATCTATCCATCTTGTTGTTATCTATTATATGTAACTATCTATCTATCATATATATATTTATCTATTCTAACTATCTATCTATGTATATATATATATCTCCTACCTTGGCTAGATTATTGCTGGTAGGTCCATCTTTCTATTTGTCTCCTTTCCTTCTATCATTTATCCTTCATCTTGCTGCTTTCTCTTAATTGATCATCAATATTATCGCAATGGTCTATTTATCTATCAATATCATCTAAATCTAAAAATATATTTATCTATGTATCTATCTACCTATCTATATATCTATCTATCCATATCTATCTATCTATCTATCTATCTATCTATCTATCTATCTATCTATCTATCTATCTAACATCTATCTTACGTATCTATATATCACATACAGTTGTTTTGCGATATATCTATCTATTTATCTTCGAATCAAAACATAAACTATCTATAGCATATATTATATATATCATCTATCTATCTGTCTTTCTATCTATCTGTCTATCTATCTATCTATCTATCTATATATCTAAATATCTACCTATCTATCTATATATCTATCCGATCGATCTATCTATCTATCTATCTGTTTATCTATGTATCTATCTCTATCTCTATCTATCTATCTATCCATCTGTCAGTCTGTACTGTTTGTCCGTCCGTCCATCTATCCATCCCTCCGTCCATCAATGCACCATTCCATCCATCCATCCATCTGCCGATCCATTCATTTCACTGATCCATTCATCCACCGATGTATCTATCCATTTATCTATCCATCCACCGATCCGTCCATCCACCGATTCATCCATCCACCGATCCATCTATCCACTTGATATCCATCCTTCATCTATCCATCCCCGATCCATCCATTTACCGATCTATCCATCCCCGATCCATCCATCCATGATCTATTCATCCAGACGATCCATCCATCCACCGATCCATCCATCCACCGATCCGTATCCATGTGTATCCATCCACCCCATATCCACTGTACCGATCTATCCATCCACCGATCCATCCATCCATATATGTATCTATCCATCCACCGATCCATGCATTCATAAATCTATGAGGGGATGGGATCCATCCATCCATGATCCATCCATCCACGTAAGTATCCATGCATCCAAAATCTATGTATATAGATCCATCCATCCACCGTTCCATCCATCCACCGATCTATCCATCCATGATCCATCTATCCACAAATCTATTCATCCATGTATGATCCATGTATCCACCGATCCATCCATCACAACAGTTGTCCATCCGTATGTTCCATCCATGAACGGGGATATATCCATGTATCCATCCATCCATGTTCCATCCATCCACATTTTCCATTTAAAACTGTTATCCACATATATAGTGATCCACCGATCCATCCATCCAGCAAATCCATCCATCCACCGATTCAATTTCTCACATAAATAATTAAAAAATCTATCCATCCATATCCTCCATCCACTTCCATTACATCTTCAACTATTGTAAATC
Source organism: Doris montereyensis (assembly GCA_037039925.1). Classification (NCBI taxonomy): domain Eukaryota; kingdom Metazoa; phylum Mollusca; class Gastropoda; order Nudibranchia; family Dorididae; genus Doris; species Doris montereyensis. The sequence goes on along the minus strand of JAXRKP010000335.1, from coordinate 40,318 downwards.
AATGTGAATTGAAATCCACTTTTACATAAATCCACGCCGGATACATCTTATATTGTTATATAAAGCCACCGACGTGTGCTGATGAATTGCCAACTACGACATGTGTCCATACAAAACAAAAACATTCACCGTTCTTACATTGTTTTATGAAAGGGTTTTTTATTTGATTTTTCCATCCACCGATCCAGCCATCCATCGGGTTTTGTTCATCCACCGATTCATACATCCACCGATCCATCCATTCACCAATCCATGTGATCTGCACCGGAGCCATCCTTGTTGCGATCCATCTCCATCGATCCATCCACCTCCATCGAT
>JAXRKP010000335.1:32500-37500 GCA_037039925.1 Doris montereyensis | reverse complement strand
CTACTACTACTACTACTACTACTACTACTACTACTACTACTACTACTACTACTACTACTACTAAATCATACAAGAAATGATACTGCAGTAGACCGGTAGCTAGTGAAGAGGAAATAAGAAATTGAAACTGAAAGCCTAATAGGTAGAACAGAGACAGTACAAAACATGGGGAATAACACCCTACTCTCAGTCGCTACTACTGACAACGATACAAAGACCTACTCTTACTGGTCATCAGTGACACTTATGGCGCCAAAAAGGTGACCTGTCATGTGATAACCCATCACGTAACTTCCATTAGCAAGCCTCACAACAATAGAAACCTCGGCTGCTGCTGCTACTGCTACTGCTCTTGCTACTGCTACTGCTAAGCTAATGTGACTGCTACTGCTACTGCTACTGTTACTGCTACTGCTACTGCTACGGCTACTCCTACTGCTACTGCTACTGCTACTGCTACTGCTACTGCGATTGCGACTGCTATTGCTACTGCTACTGCTACTCTACTGCTACAGCTACTGCCACTGCTACTCCTACTGCTACAGCTACTGCCACTGCTACTCCTACTGCTACAGCTACTGCCACTGCTACTCCTACTGCTACAGCTACTGCCACTGCTACTCCTACTGCTACAGCTACTGCCACTGCTACTCCTACTGCTACAGCTACTGCCACTGCTTCTCCTACTGCTACAGCTACTGCCACTGCTACTGCTACTGCGACTGCTACTGCTACTGCTAATCCTACTGCTACTGCTACTGCTACTGCTACTGCGATTGCTACTGCGATGCTACTGCTACTGCTACTGCTACTGCGACTGCTACTGCTACTGCTACTGCTACTGCGACTGCTACTGCGACTGCTACTCCTACTGCTACTGCTACTGCTAATGCTACTGCTACTGCGATTGCTACTGCGATTGCGACTGCTACTGCTACTGCTACTGCGACTGCTACTGCTACTGCTACTGCTACTGCGACTGCTACTGCGACTGCTACTCCTACTCTTTACTGCTACTTTTACTGCTACTGCTACTGCGATTGCTATAACAATTTATTGCGACTGCTAATTTCTACTGCCACTGCTACTCCTACTGCTACAGCTACTGCCACTGCTTCTCCTACTGCTACAGCTACTGCCACTGCTTCTCCTACTGCTACAACTACTGCCACTGCTTCTCCTACTGATACAGCTACTGCTACTGAAAATACTGCGACTGCTACTGCTACTGCTCCTGCTACTGCTACTGCTACTGCTACTGCTACTGCTACTGCTACTGCTTGATGCTACTGCGACTGCTACTGCGACTGCTACTCCTACTGCTACTGCTACGCGACTGCTGCTACTGTGATCAGGACTGCTACTGCGATGCTACTGCGACTGCTACGTATCTTCTGCTGCTTGCTTCTACTGCTGCTGATACTGCTACTGCTGCTGCTATTGGTACTGCTACTGCTACTGTTACTGCTGTTGTTGCTGCTGCTACGACTGCTGCTGCTGCTGCTGCTACCTGCTACTGCTACTGCTTCTGCTGCTTCTGCTACTGCTGCTGTTACTACTACTCTGACTACTATTACTACTACTACTACTACTACTACTACTACTTCTTCTACTACTACTACTACTGCTACTACTACTACTACTATTGCTACAACTACTATCGATTGCTACTTCTACTACTACTACTACTACTACTACTACTACTACTACTACTACTACTACTACTACTACTACTACTACTGCTACTGCTATATTACTACTACCTTGTAAAAGCCCTTCAACTGTCTACTTTTGCTGCTGAACTTGTTGATGTTGTTGCAGCTGTTGTTGATTTTGCCGCATATGTCATTGATTACGTTGTGTTCTTAGAGAGATAACCAGAACGCGACTTTATGTACCATACAAAAAGATAACACTAGATAATAATTTAATCATGAAACAAAACATTTGTTCATGGTTGTTATTATTAACATTTCTAACATATGAGTTTGAATGACTATTTGTTTGAAAGCGTAAGCTAACTGTAAGCCGAAAAACATTTACAACACAGACTGTCTAGTGATGATACGAATGCGTCACCCTGTCCACTGCATGATGCACGTGTGCTTTCTTACATCATCATACCAATTACTGGGTCCATTTATTGGGTGGGCTCTGCTGGTAGGTCCTTCCTCTTCAATTCCTTCTTTCAATTATCTTTCATACTTCCTCTAAATTCACCCTGCTATCACTGCCATTTTAGACAGAGTAACTTTCAAAGAAAACAAATCATTTATTGGCTGCCACTTTGTATACCATTTAGTCCAACGCATAGTTTTCAAATCTTACAGTGAGTAAGGTCTCGAGGCTTCTCTGTTTGAACACAAGAACGTTGGTGTAGCCATTAGTCTCCATTGTAATTTGCTTGGTTTGGTATGTCAGTCCTCTTTTTTCTCTCTCGATTATGACCAAAAGAGACGTCCGTTTGTCATAATGGGCAGTATGCATTGATTAAGTGCTCTATTTTATATACACATATATATATATATATATATATCTTTTTATATATATATATCTATATATCTATATCTTATATATATATTTGTTGTAATATATTGCGATTGAATATAGTGGATATAGATATATATAATTGTATTTTTCGTCATTGTTATTATATAATATATATTTCTCAAATGCTTTGTTTTGAAAACTACAAACTGTCCAATGTCATTATTATAAGACAGTGATGTGTTTAACGGGAAGTGTCATTCCCCTACAAATATCCACAACCCCTAACGCACACATGCAAGCACACCTACATACACACGTGCACACACACACACACACACACACACATACACACACTCACGCCCACACTTACGCTCATTCACTGTATCCCTTTACACACCCATACATAAACATACCCTCAGACACATACACGAGAACATGCGTATCATAACACACACACACACACACACACACACACACAAACAAATTCCTATTCCTTGTTAATTCGCTCAACACAATCCAACGAGCTGAAGCAACAACAGTTCACCACTACCATCATGATAATCAAATTGCAAATATTCTACGTGACACCACAAAGCCTTCAAAGACTCCCGTCTTCCTTTCTTTTCCTTTCCTTTTCTTTTCCTTTCCTTTCCTTTCCTTTCCAATATATTCGTCTTATCAACGCTCACAGGAACAATCACCCGACAAAACGAAGACAAGCGCCATCAATTCTTGGCCACTGGTCAACCAATATTGTACTCCACTCCCATTGGAGACACTCGTAGACAAATCCTCTGGCTGGACTGGCTGATCAATAGGACCACGATGGTTCATTCATTCACTCTGCTCTGTTGCTCCGTCTGAGACATTCACTACAGGTCAAGGGAACCTGGGCATGTAAATAAAGAAACTTGCCAAGAACTCTCGGCGAAAAGCAAGAACGATAATAATGACAATAATGAAATATAAAGAAGATTTGATGTGGTTGCTATAGGAAAATAATATGTTAACTTTGATATTAGTTTTATATCGCAATATTATTTATTATACAGTAAGTAGTAAGCTGAGAATCCTTGCCTTGAATTAGGTGTTCGCTTTGGGTTGTGGCTAGTTGGTAAAATTGTCCAATTCTGTTATATTATTATTACCATAATTTCTTCTCTCATCTCAACCCAACCAAACCATCTCTCCCTGTCTCACTCTCTCTCTCTCTCTCTCTCTCTCTCTCTCGCTCTCTCTCTCCCTCTCTCTCTCTCTCTCTCTCTCTCTCTCTCTCTCTCTCGCTCTCTCTCTCTCTCTCTCTCTCTCTCTCTCTCTCTCTCCCTCTCTCTCTCTCTCTCTCTCTCTCTCTCTCTCTCTCTCTCTCTCTCTCTCTCTCTCTCTCTCTCTCTCTCTCTCTGTCTCTCCCTCTGTCTCTCCCTCCCTCCCTCTCTCTCCTCTCTCTCTCTCTCTCTCTCTCTCTCTCTCTCTCTCTCTCTCTCTCTCTCTCTCTCTCTCCCTCTCTCCCTCTCCCCTCCCTCCCTCTCTCTCCCTCTCTCTCTCTCTCTCTCTCTCTCTCTCTCTCTCTCTCTCTCTCTCTCTCTCTCTCTCTCTCTCTCTCTCTCTCTCTCTCTCTCTCTCTCTCTCTCTCTCTCTCCCTCCTTCCCTCCTTCCTTTGATTCTTCTCTCATTTGAAGTAATACATACTTTCTCTATCTCCAGCCCCCCTTCCCCCTTTTCCTCCTGTCTCTTTGTCCTTCAGTCCAAGTCTCCCATTGTGTCATCTTGTTTCTCCTATGTTGTAAGGGATGTCAAACCTGTTAACGGAAAGGCAGACAGATTGACAATGTTAATAACAACTTTAACACCATGCATGAAGAATGTCGTGGCTTAAACGTCCTAATGATTAGGCTGATGGGCATGAGAGATGGTGACACCATTAGCTTAAGTGCTGGAAAGGCTATGCCTGACCTTGCATTTCTTGGAATAATTAATTATCAAACACAGATTTTCCCACTCAGCCCTAGCTCAAATGGGTACCAGCATCAGCCGGGGAGAAAAATGTGCGATACGTTAGCGTCCTATCCGCTTTACATTGCGTTTAACTACGGCTCGAATGACCTTGAGGGAAATTTACAGGACATGAAATAACGTACATAATCATTGTGTTTATTCTGAGCCATGTTGACACAATAAGAATTGAATTAATTGCAAAAAAAAAGGGTTGTATGGTAACGGATTTCCCATTTTTCAATATGTTTTTCGCTCATGAATAACGAAACATCGAAGCAGGGCATTCTGTCCATGTTGGACAAGATATTAGAATAAAAATGTGTTGTAACTGTATGACTTTATGCACTCATGGAGCGAAAAAATGTTCAATGCACTTAAGGGGATGATTTAAATTAGGTTCATTTAAACTCCTTTTTGTCCGTTTGATTGTGTTTTTTTTTTTTTTTACATCTTTTTTTAATTTCCTATTTATGTATTCATTTATTTGTTCCTTTATTTATTGATTTACTTATTCATTT